>JACEVL010000175.1:242500-245000 GCA_020284085.1 Aporrectodea caliginosa | reverse complement strand
AATCACAGCGGCCGTCGGCCAATGAGTAAGTCGACGGTATGTGCCCGTGAAGGCGGCCTCTGTCGGTCGGTCGGTCGGTCGGTCGGGCCGTGGAGCGGGAGGAGGAAGGGGCGACGACCTTCCTTATCAGCGAATTCCACTTTGTGTGGCACTTGAGAAACTGTAAAGGAATTAGAGTCCAGACTGCGCTGAGTCGACAGCCGACGCTCGAAGATCTCTGTCTCTGGCAGACGAGGAGGAACGACTCATTCGATGCCTCTGCCATGCTGCTGCAACAGAGGCCGAATGTTTGAGTCACACGGTGACCGAATAATCACAGATAGGATACCAGTCGAATTGTAGCTTTATAATCACAGATAACGGAGACAGACCGACAGACAGCCCCTTGCCAACTGAGTGACTGAATGACTGACCGACTGACTGACTGACTTACTTACTTACTTACTTACTGAGTGGCTGGCTGGCTGACTGACTGACTGACTGACTGACTGGCTGGCTGACTGACTGACTGATTGGTTGACTGTCTGGCTGGCTGACTGACTGGCTGACTGGCTGACTCACTCACTGACTCACAGCTAGGCTCATAGGACATGGACATACAATATAAAGGGAGGTAGAGAGAGCGATACGCAAAGAGAGACAGAGACATAGAGGGAGACAGAGAGAGGGAGGCGGAGAAGGAGAGGAAAAGGGAGAGGGAATGTTGGAAATGACACATGTATAGACAAACAACCGGAGATAGGAAGGCAGACAGACATATACACATAGAGGCAAAGAAAGGCACACACGAGGTAGTAGAGACAGGCACACAGAAAAAAAATAATGTCTAACAACACGAGTCACATTTGACCGTAGACTCGCGTATATATATATCACCTTACAGAACGAGTCTTATAACTCCATTCGCAAACAACTAAAAGCTCCGATTTTCTCCATGGTTACAATATGCACGTCTGTGGTGCATTCGAATGACAACTGGTGCTACATAAATGATGATTAATTATAACACCGTATCCGGTCCCAGTGAACTACCAGCTCCTCGCACCGCATCGTATAGTGACGGGTTGACCAACTGAGTAATGGAATGCAAACAGAGGCTGCGAAGCTGCGCCACAAGTGGTGAAAGTATTAATAGTAGTGCTACTTAATATGAGGTTAAAGAGATCCTGAGTGGCCGAGTGGGTTGGTAGCCCGCTCTCCACGCCGGCGGCCCGGGTTCGCTTCCCGGTCGGTCGGTTTATCAGAGATTAATTTCTCGGATCTTTACTGCGGGTGGCTCGGTCGCAATATAAACGTGGAGTACGAGGCTGCTTTCTGCCTCCGACACTAATCATCTTCGATATGAAAAAGTGTCGTTAAGCCGAAGTACAACATATGAGGTTAAGTGAGATGAAAGGGTGCTTGACAGTGTAGTGGTTAGCGTGCTGGACTGTCAATCGAGAGGTCGGGGTTCAAATCCCCACCAGGGCAGAACATTTGGTTCGAGAGTTCTGCTTCACCTGCACCCCCTGCAGCCAACTCAGCTATAGTGAGTACACTGACCGTTGGATATATATGAGACGGCGATGGAGAGGACTGGCCACTACCAACATATACCGAGGTTAAGAAAATGAAGTCGCTAGCAATTCATACCCATGGGTGTCTCTGTCGGCCCGTGGAGTTGGAGGGAGCGGAGACCAATCTAATTTGTCAGAGAAAAGTGCATGCATGCCGTAGAGGTCATGCAGTACATTTGTACTTTATCAATAGTCCTGCAGTGTGATCGTTCTAGCTATAATATTATTAGTTTTCTAAAGTCTAAACAATCCTAATCGCAATCGTAGACTCCAAATGTCTAAAGTGCTACTCTAAAGCTAAGCGCAGGGCAACAGCTTATTCACGAGCACTGCGTCGTATCGAAGCTTTGGAAGGCCTCTGAGTAGTTATCTTGAAGGGGCGCTATGTAAATTCCATAGTTAGATAGATGGATGGATGGATGGATGGATGGATGGATGGATGGATGGATGGATGGATGGATGGATGGATGGATGGATGGATGGATGGATGGATGGATGGATGGATGGATGGATGGATGGATGGATGGATGGATGGATGGATGGATGGATGGATGGATGGATGGATGGATGGATGGATGGATGGATGGATGGATGGATGGATGGATAGATAGATAGATAGATAGATAGATAGATAGATAGATAGATATATAGATAGATAGATAGATAGATAGATAGATAGATAGATAGATAGATAGATAGATAGATAGATAGATAGATAGATAGACAGATAGATAGACAGACACACAGACAGATAGATAGAAGGGATGTCCAGAGATCGATGTCCAGCGGAGGTCCGAGTTCGGTTGCCAGAGAGACATGCAGAGCGAGGACACAGAACAGACAACACACATTACTGTTAACATACCCGATGAATACGCGATAGTTGTGGCCAAATTAGTTTTTCATACAACAGACACTTGCGGCCAACATACTCTAATAATATG
>JACEVL010000175.1:222500-237500 GCA_020284085.1 Aporrectodea caliginosa | reverse complement strand
TGTATCAGACGACGCTGATGAGAAGCAGACGACAAACGACGAAATTAATGGCTCTTACCCGCCGCTGGGTGGCGCCCCAGTGCTACAGCGTCTGTTGGGGGAATGGGACGGGGGAGGCACGGAGGGGGTGTGAAGGGGTGGCAGGGTTTCAAAGGGAAGAGATAAATCTCAACGAGTGGGATAAGGATCAGAGGCGCCTTGCTAACGACAATTATCGGTGTAATTAGAGTCATTGGAATGACTGAGTCACACCGCTGAAGAATTAACACCGACTTCAGTCTAACGCTGACCGTGCAGCTGAGGTATTGTAATCGCAACGGGTCTAAGGTGGAGAAGTTTCGTCAAGTTCGCCTCGTTGCAATCGGTCTTTTACAATACAATACAATTGTAATGTTTATCTGTCTCTTTCTCTTTTTCTCTGTGTCTCTCTGTCTATCTTTCTCGTTTTGCTCTAGCTATCTCTTTCTTTCTCTCTATCTTTCCTGTCTGTTTATGTAGGTTTTTTGTCTCTGCCTTTCTCTCTTTTTCTCTATTAGTTTCTGTCTCTCTTTCTTCTGTCTGTCTGTCTGTCAGAAAAATATAAAAAAAATTATCATGAAATTATTATTTTCACAATGTTAAAAATGGTAAAATTGCAAACGCCTCAACGCCTGGATCCGTAACTGCTCGTTACAGGCAATGTTGGATTTTCCTCTTTAACGTCGTGTCGTGACAACTATGATTTTTGTCGGTTCCTCCTTTATCCAGGCTTGCGACTGGCACTACCAAAGCACGAGCAGTTCGGGAGTGGGTTATGGTAATTTCAACCTTTTATCTGACATTCGAGCTTATAGCTAAAACAGGATGTTTAATGGTTCTTGTTGTGGTTGTTGTTCTTTCATCATCATCATCATCATCATCATCATCATCATCATCATCATCATCATCATCATCATCATCATCATCATCATCATCACCACCACCACCACCACCATCATTCTTCATCGTTATTTTCTTCTGACTAGATTATATATTCGTTTAATAGTAAAAAAACCAGTTGACACACCGCAACTGGGAACAGTAAAGGGGACTAAAAGTCTACAACTGAACTGAAGATGTTTTTAAAGCGTCATTTTTGGCTTATAGATTGTGGCCCAGACTTTACTGATTGTCAATATAGGATTGTTTGATTGATTGATTGATTGATTGATTGTTGGGATAAAATTGCGGTCATTGACTCCATGTTTTCTATTTTTCTTGTTAGCATCATGAACTTCTACCCCTCCTCTTCCCTTCCTCTTCTCCTTATTTCAACAAAAACCTACGGCACCCTGTGCGATAGTACCGTATCTGTCGGGGAGCCTTACGGTCGGCTTCTGAGACTGGACTCCTCTGACTGCTGCCAGTGCTGAGCAGGAACGCCATACATCATCCACAGCAACAGCAGCAGCAACACCATCCACGGCTGCAGCAACTGCCACCGCTACTACTACTACTCTTGTATAGATGACTCGACGTTGCACCACCCGTCGCAAGCCGCCGGGTGATGAGAGATGCGGGAAGGGCGGAGCAGCTGCTGAGACGGGGAAGGGTGACTGCTTAGGGCGGGGGACAGGGGAGGGGAGAGGGCGGCACCCCCGACGAACTGAGAATCTGAGACACCGGAAGTCAGAGTCACAAGACTTGTTGCGCCACTAACATTTATGGTAAATGCAAACCAGACATAAATACATACACATATACATCGTTTATATATACATATACATCGTATATATACATACATATACATTGCATATATATATACATATATATATATATTATTAGGTACTTACTACTTTATATAATAAGAATATATAATACATACTTATATAATTAATAGTGTATTCTATATTCACTCATATATTGAACATAGGCTGATATATATTGGCCAAACTGACATTCGTATGTGTGTGTGTCTATATATATATAATATATATATATATATATATATATATATATGATGTGTGTGTGACATTCGTGTGTATGTATGTGTGTCTGAATCTGAATGCACTCACGCATTTGTATACATAGACATTTTATAATTATGGATGCGTACGTTTGCTTAAATAAATCATAATTACGGGTGTCATATGTAAATGGCTGGATGAGAGATATATCGGCGTCACCAGATCCGATTGCATCTGAAGGGGATGTGTCAACTAAGGATACTTTAAACAGGTCTCTCTCTCTGTCTCTATCTCTGTCTCTGTCTCTGTCTCTATCTCTCTGTTTCTGACTCTATTTGTCTCTGTTTCTGTCTCTGTCTTTTGGCTCTTTCTCCAATCAGTGCCACCGCATGAAAGAAAGAAAGTATCGAAAACACGTGCCTTCGTTATACTCTGCCAAATGAAGAGTGTCTTCTGATGTTCAAGTGGACCACACGAGACGTCTTCCATTTGTTTAAGTGTCAAACATTGAATCGCGTTTTTATACTGTTTTAAAAAATGTCATCTGTGCGCGTGATGCATAAAATGAACAAAATGATGGACGAACCGATGGATGAATGGTTGGGCGGGCGGGCGGGCGGGGGGCGGGCGGATGGATGGGTGGATGGATGGATTGATGGATGAATGCATGATTGGATGCATGGATGAACGGTGGATGAGATGGATGGATGGGTGGATGGGTGGTGGATGGGTGGGATGGATAATTGGATGATGGTTGGATGGATGGATGGATGGATGGATGGATGGACTATGGATGGATATGGATGGATGGATGGATGGATGGATGGATGGATGGATGGATGGATGGATGGATGGATGGATGGATGGATGGATCGATAAAGTCGGTTGGTTGTATGGATGGATGAATAGATGAATGAATATGATGAATGGATGGATGGATGGATGGATGGAATGGATGAATACATGGATGAATGGATAGATGGATGGATGGATGGATGGATGGATGTATGGATGGATGGATAGATGATAGATAGGACTGATAGATAGATAGATAGATAGATAGATAGATAGATAGATGGATGATGGATGGATGGATGGATGGATGGATGGATGGATGGATGGATGGATGGATGGATGGATGGATGGATGGATGGATAGATAGATGGATGGATGGATATGATAGATGGATGGATGGATGGATGGATGGATGGATGGATGGATGGATGGATGGATGGATGGATGGATGGATGGATGGATGGATGGATGGATGGATGGATGGATGGATGGATGGATGGATGGATGGATGGATGGATGGATGGATGGATGGAATGGATGGATGGATGGATGGCCCGGATGGATGGATGAATAGATAGATGGACGGATGAGTTGATGGGCTGGGTATGGATTGATGGAATGATGTATGGATATGTGAATGAATAACACCTTCATGGGTGAATAACACTTACCTGTTGTTAGACTGCACTTAGTTTCCGACTCCAGCCACTTGGCGCCTATCAGTGCGAACTGACGATATCCATACATTTCGATCATTTGTCAAATTTAGTGTTTGTTCATTGTTACTCCAAGGATTGTTTTGTCTTCGTCTTGTCATTCTCTAAACACAGATGCCTCCTGATGATAACTTTATATAGCAGGTGCTTTTATATATTATATCGGACACGGTATCATTGCATTTCACGGTTGTATACCAATACAGTTATAGATCACTTGTTTCGTATACGCATGCGCTTTGGTAATGCAACGTTGTAGGGCCTACGTTTGCAGTGCTTATAGGCCATCTTCTTGGTAGGATTTGAAAGTCTTTTTGACCTGCATTAGCATGCAGGGACGTCATTTTAGATTTGTCAGGGGCAAAAAATGTCAGGGGGAAGACACTGTCAGATTGTTAAGTTTTGTACTTAGTCTACATGACTGTGCAACCTGTTGTCATATGTAAATGATCTAACATGTTTTCTTTATTTATTTATACTATAAATTGATTTTCTGCTCTCCTATAGACTCCTATTGATGAAAAAAGACATAGGCTATTTTCTGCATATAAATTGACTTTTCATAAAATTCAGGGGCATTTGCCCTCTGCCTCCAAATGACGTCCCTCAATACAATACAATGAAACAATAAATACAATAGAAATTTATAATGCGCTATAAGGTCTCCTCGCGTGACCGATCTGTGTTCTTAGTCCTCTGAGTTTTTAATTTTGATTTAAATTGAAGCAGATGAACATTGGCCATTCGGGTCCCGCGACATCAATGGAACGATGATCACACTTCCTCTTGGTGCGAAGAACGGTAAAGTGAGGGGTCCTCTAGGAGGTTCCAGAATGGATATGATACACGAGGAGGGAGATTTTGAAAGCGATCAAGGCGATCCTTCCCTGCATGGAAAGACTTCAAAAAAATTTGAAAACTTATTTTGTTGCTGGGGCTGAGATAGATGAGTAGGAATTTTTGAAGGGGATCTCAGTGTAAATGCTCCGAATGAAAGAACGAGTGAACGAATTATACAAAGGAATCACAAAACAATGGTTTTAAAATTTTGTTTTCTAAACGTCCTTCGCTTCCTATTACGACCTGAAATTAAGTCGGTATTGATAGCATAGCATTCCATTTCGGAGTTCATCAATGCACACGTCCATTAGCATCGTGCGTTTGCATTAATCTACATGTGCATTAGTCAGCCGCGTCTTCATATATTGTCAGTTGACAAGTCGTCTGACACAGTTTGTCAACTAATCGAGTTTTTTCTCGAGTTTATTCAGATCGACCGATTGTATCCGTGGATTATTAATTAAAATACTGTTCGTGCATGTGTAGAGCGACCACTCTATTTTGATACAACTCAGTGCAGATGGCCGCCGAAGCACAAAGCCTTTCTCGTGTTTACTTCAGGACAACGAAGAAATGACAGCCGCGGGTATAGACGGCTCGACAAATTAGACTTCTGCTTTCGTAAGTCGAATGGCCGTGCACCAGCGTCGACAGCAGGGCACCAGCGCCTGTTGACAAAAGAACCATTTCCGCTTTTGTCGAACAGTATGGCGGTCAACGAGGTTAAGGTCAAGACACCTTGTCCAAATATCATCCGTTGATGAAGGCGACATTATGAAAGGCTCTACTCCACTTATTTCTTCTCCTCCTTCTCTTCTTCTTCTTCCATCATCCTCCTCTTCCTCCTCTTCTTCCTCCTCCTCCTCTTTCTCCTCCACATCTTTCCTCCATGTGTTCCTCCTCCTACCCATTATTCTTCTCTCCTCATTTTTCTGTGTCCTCTTCATCATTCTCCTGTCTTCGTATTCTCCGCCATACCTTCATTTTCTTTCTTCCCCTCCTCCTCCCTCCATCCTCCTCCTCCTCCTCCTCCACTTCCTTCTTTTTCTCTCTTTTTCCTTTTATCCTCATTTCCCTCTCCTTCTCTTCCTCTGCTTTCTCTTTCGCCTCTTCTTCCTCGTCATATTCTTTTCATTCATCCTCACATGTTCTCCTATTCCTCGTCTTTCTCAGCTTTCGTTTCGTTCTCCTTCCCCTCACCATGGTCCCCCATTCCTCATCCTTCTTCTAATCTTCCCCTCCACTATACTCCTATTCCTCCGTCGTCTTATACTCTCTCCCTTTTCCCCGCTTCACCTCTCGGATCAAGCGTCAAAAGGGTCAAGTCACTATTTTAAACGAATAAATGAACGAACAAACAAGATGAAGACAGCAACTATGCATCATCCATCCATCCATCCATCCATCCATCCATCCATCCATCCATCCATCCATCCATCCATCCATCCATCCATTCATCCATCCATCCATCCATCCATCCATCCATCCATCCATCCATCCATCCATCCATCCATCCATCCATCCATCCATTCATCTGCCCAGCCATTGATTCATCCATCCAACGATTCATTCATCCACCAATACACATATCTATCCTACATCCATCTCTTCATCCATCCATTTATCCATCCATAGACCATGATCGATTCATCCATCCATCCATCCACCAATCCAATCCCATAAGGCACCCATCCATTAAAGAGATCATAGATCGCCTTTAAACATTTAAACCCATCTCCAAAGCACTTGGTCCAATTTATCGAAGATCCAAGAAGAAGAACCAGCGAAATCGTGACCTCTGCCCTTCGCTCCTTCCCTGAAGCTCTTCCATCGTCTGCGCTCTGTGCTGGGGGAGGGAGGGGTTTTAACCCTTTGAACCCTAATCCGACCCGTTATCAATCGCCACAATCCCGAATAATAACGACACCGCTGTAAACTAGAAACCATTTCGACAGATCTCTCGATCCCTCATGTCGTCTTAACATTCCTTATTATCACTCGTCCCGTATCAAGCCCTACCCTCCCTTCTCCATCACCCCTCTTCCTTTCCCTCTGAGCCGCAGCCTACCCCGCGGCGTCCTTTCTCCGCTTCCATCTTCCCCTCTACATCTCTCTCCACTTTCTTTCGCCCCTCGCGCTGGATCTTTGGACGCTAACACCGGTGCTTTATGGTCCGGCTGCGCCAGCTCCACCATCGTCATTCAAATCTGCGGGGTAAACATTGGCTCCGATTACCCCACAAGATGGGGCTGCCCCACCGACTCAGATAGCCGCGAGTGATCGTCTGGAAAATGAAATTGGATTACGGCGCAGCTTTGAAGTTTCGCGCGCGAAGTCGGAATTCTCGCGTCGTGTACAAAGGACGGAGCAAGATAGCGCGGCAAGTAATAGCGATCCCGGGCCCCACGGGGAGGGGAGGAGTGACGAACTATTGCCCTCCCCACCGGGCGGCCATCCTCTCTCTGCCTGCCTCTGCCTCTCCGCGTTTCCCACTTTTTCACACGTCACTTAGAACTGCTTATCGGTGATCATTCCTCGGAGCTAGAGTGCTTGACGAGCTCTCGAAGAGCAAGCGGGACGATTGGAGATTAGGGATTGGGGCAGAACGGGATGGGGAAGAGACGGAAGGGGAGGGAAACGGGAACAGAAACGACGAAGCCATAAATACACGCACCCTGTTCTGCGCACCCCAAGGCAAAAACTTCCCAACCGTGCATGCTATCTTCCTAGAGCATATATCACTCCATCAGTTATACGCATGTAGATATATATATATATATATATATATATATATATATATATATATATATATATATATATATATATATGCATGTATAGCTGGCTTATGTCTCCTACATTTAATGTATTGTGGTGTATATTTACGTATGCGAGATAGATGAGAGAGAAGCTATAGCCTATTATAGATAAAATTCTGTATGTTTAGACCTCGAGGTATATCCATGCACATAATCATGATGCGTAGAAATTGCACTCCCAGAAAGAATTAACACCATCGGACAAAGACATCAGACCGCATTTATGTTTTAGACCCTATGTTCTAAATGTACATTGTATCCGAACTATATGATTGTAGCAATGTATGGAGCAAATCTGTTCAATTAGTTACAATAAAATAAAAATCAAATCAAATCATTTATTTGGCAACCAGTCAAATAAAGAATTTACAAAATTATTCAGACATATTAGACCAATACAGTGGCAACACATCAAATTGAATCAAATGAGAGCATTTTAACAGGCAATCAATCAATGGGGAATTTGTAAGAATTGTTAAACCAATACAAAGGCAATGCATATGGCCACACATTCGGTTGCACAGGGGAACCGAAAGGGGTCTTACATATATAATAATCACACATACATATACACATACATACATAATACATACATAATACATACATACATACATTGTGTATGTATATTATGCAAGTATGATACATACATAATATACATACATACATACTTAATATACATACATACAAATATACATATATACATAATACATGATACATATATACATACATGCATGCATACATATATACCTACATACATACTCCATACATACATACATACATCCACACATCCATACATACATACATGATGTCAGAAGAGATTATACAACATAATATGACAGCGCACATTAAAGTTGGCCATGCAAAAGATTGGATGAGGTGAACTATCCATATAAGAGGGTCAGTTGTCTTAAACCCTGCACGTGTCAGGAGCGACCTAAGAGCTGGAATAAGGGAGCAGCTGCCATGGATGGAGCGCCTGGTGGATCCACTCCTCATCAGTGGTGTCGACCTATCTGCATCCAATCTGGATCGCTGTCCGTAATTAGCTCCCTCTCGGACTTGTCCCAATCTATTAGCGGCCGAAACCGACCCCAGCCCCTGACCTTATGACCTCTGCGTGTCAGAGGTTCCTCGCTAAGACAGTGCCAGCCACTGTTTCGATCAGCGAACGGGGTGACACACGGAGGCATATCGGGGTCTCGTTGAAAAACGATAGGGCGTTGGGTTTGGGGTCTGAAGGGTGAAACGGAAGATGGAGGGAATTAAAGACGTTATATCCACCTGTCGTAAATAAATAACGCAGAGGGCTACGTACGTGAAATACTTAACACCCCGCCCCACTGCTCTTGCCCTTCCTTCGTGGCCACTGACACCAATCTCTCGTTACACTTGCTGCACTTATGGCTATAGATTTATTGGAATGTCTGTCTCCTACTGTACGTTTTATGACCTGCAGCAGCAGTAGCAGAACCGTCATCATCATCATCATCTTCATCATCATCATCATCTTCTTCTTCTTCTTCTTCTTCTTCTTCTTCTTCTTCATCATCATCATCGTCGTCATCTTCTTCATCATCATTTTCTTCTTCTGCTTCTTCATCGTCATCATCACCATCATCATCATCATCGCCGTCATTATCATCATCCTTATTATAACCATTATATCCAAGGCTCCAAGCAACCCTGCTAGGAAAAATCGTTCAGTGAAGACTCAGATGAGATTAGATATTTCGAAAGAATACCAGTTGACAGAATCCCACACAATGTAGCATAAAGGCAAGAGTCGAAGAAAAAAAGAAGCAAAGGCAAGACAAAGACTACGCTGCAGGATAGATAATATTATAAATGACATAACATCACGTGGATTAACATTAAGTGGAACAATGGACTTGACAAATGACCGAGGAAAATGGAAGTCATTTATTCGTACCCATCGCCGCCAAAAGACTGGCTTTAGGAACTGATGATGGCGATGATGATATATATATATATATTCGTTTATTTGAAAACGAGACAAATCTGGGTGGCACACCGCACCCAGTTACATGTCGAAGTATAAACGAGACAAATAAAATAATAAATGAAAAGAGTTAACAGAACTCTGTCAGTGATTACGGGCAAAGAGGACTCTAGGGATAAAGTTTTTATGATGATGATGATGATGATGATGATGATGATGATGATGATGATGATGATGATGATGATGATGATGATGATGATGATGATGATGATGATGATGATGATGATGATGATGATGATGATGATGATGATGATGATGATGATGATGATGATATACATGCTTGTGTACATGTGGTATTCTTTACTTTGGACATGGAAGGTTAAGGCGTGTATTGCAAATGTGTTCAAAATGTCGTTTAAGAACGCCACTATATCCACGTAAATAAGATAATGAAACGTAGCATCAACAGATCTACAATTACAATGCTACATCTTTTTGTAACATACAATTTATGAATAATATAGTAATTCAATTTTATCAATGTCTTGACTGTCGTCGTCGTCGTCATCATCCGTCGTCGTCATCATCGTATGATTTGTCGTTGGCTGCGTCTCCGTGTAATTTCTTCGTTGTTGGTTGTTGTCATCTGCGGATGATGTGTCGAAGCGTTTGTCTGTCAGAGAGTGCGTGGTCGCCACCTGTTGACATCTATTTCCTCCATCTCTACTTCTCTTCATTTCTCTCGTCTCCTTCGTTTCCCCATTCCACCCCCTACCTCACCCACCCACCGATGCCCACCGCTTCTTCCTTCTCCTCTTCCTATTGCCTTTCCCCCTACACTCGGTCTTGTCCTCCTCCACTTCCGACTTTCGTCTATTCGATACTCTCTTCTTCCTCCTCGTCTTACTCCCTCCTCCTTTTCCTTTTCCTCCTCCTCCTTCTCCTTTTCCTCTTCTTCTTTTTCGACCTCCTCCTCCTCTTCCTTCTCAACCTCCTTCTCTCCTCCTCCACTACTTCCTTCTCCTCTTTTTTCCTCCTCCTCTTTCTACTCCTCTCCACCTCCTTCTCCTCCACTTCCTCCTCCTCCTATTCCTCCTCTTTTTCCTCCCTCCTCCTCCTCCTCCTCTTCCTCTTCCTCCTCCTCTTCTTCTATCGCCTCCTCCTTCTTCTCCTCCTTCTTCTTCTTCTTCCTCTTCCTTCTCTTCCTTCTCCCTCCTTCTTCTTCTCCTCCTCTTCTTCCTTCTCCTCCTCATCCTCCTCCTCCTATTCCTCCTCCTCTTCCTCCTCCTCTTCCTTCTCCTCCTCTTCCTCCTCCTATTCCTCCTCTTCTTCCTCTTCATCCTTCTCCTCCTTCTCTCCTCTCCTCCTCTCCCCTCCTCCTTCTCCTCCTCCTCCTCCTCCTTCTCCTCCTCCTCCTCCTTCTCCTGTTCCTCCTGTTCCTCCTCCTCCTCGCCCTCCTTCTCCTCTCCCCTCCTCCTCTTCTTCCTCTCCTCTTCCTCCCTCTTCCTTCTGCTTGTCTTATATCCTCCGTATTCTTCCTCTCTTTGTCTCTGTCTCATTCTCCCATTCCTGACTTCTCCTTTCGTCCTCTCCTCCCATCATCTTCTTCGTTACACTCCCCCTTCCTCCCTATTAACCCTCCCCGCCTGCGTGCTAATTGTCTCCGCCGATGGCGCAGGTGCTCCAGCCCTCCTTCCCTGCCTCTCTCTCTCTCCCAACGTCAACCACCTGACCGCAAAGCACGGCATCTCAGGAAGGATTATTCCTCCTTCTCCACTTCCTACTTTCGTCTATTCGATCCTTCGGCATCGAGCGCCCCTAGCGGCCGAGAGGGGTGACGAAGGGTCAGTCGAGTGGACAGCCTGTCATGCTATGTCCATCTCCGCATGGCGGCGACCCGATCTGACCTTTCCCTGACCCTAGATGGGATGCTTTGACCCCGGGTCGGTGCCTATCGGTCAGCATCCGGCGAAAGGTGGCATCTCTAACCTACACGAAAAAACGTCTGTAGCGAATTAGAGGCAATTTGCGTCGAGTCATCGAAGAAGATGCCACAGTTTACAGAAGATGCATCTCTCTCTCTCTCTCTCTCTCTCTCTCTCTCTCTCTCTCTCTCTCTCTCTCTCTCTCTCTCTCTCTCTCTCTCTCTCTCTCTCTCTGCCGATCTCTCTCTCTCTCTCTCTCTCTCTCTCTCTCTCTCTCTCTCTCTCTCTCTCTCTCACTCTCTCACTCTCTCTCTCTCACTCTCTCACACACACACACTCACACACACACACACATGACACACACACACACACACACACACACACGTGACACACAGCACATACACGCACACACAAGTACACCACGTTTACATGTATATATATTAGGCATAATTATGGTAATGGTAATTTGCAAATTTATATCTATATTTGTAACAATTATGATACAGTTGCAAAGATATAGTTGTAATAATACCGTTGTAATAATTGCAATAAAGTTGTAATAATATAGTTGTAATAGAGTTGTAATAATCGTATAATAGCCTACATAATACACCCAACATATACACAGTCTTTCGGGATAGTTATCACGGCAGAATTTTGATTCGAGATTTCTGTTCCACCTGCGCCTCTACCCAACTCAGCTATAATGAGTACACTGACCGCACACTGTCGGTGGAAAATTCACACGCCGAGGGAGAGGACTGGCCCACCCGCCCTCATTTGACGAGGATAAGAAACAAGAAGTCGCTAACACTTCATATAATCCATGGCTGCCCGAGAGCTACTAGCTCAAGAGACCGCTCTTCTTCTCCTAAGATATCTATAGTCGCTTTCTAAAACATCTAGTCGTTCGCTGTGGAAATACACTTAGCCAAATCTGACAACAGTTCAGCAGCTGGGCAACACGTGTATAGGAATAGATGCCGTATTATGCAATGGAATGAATAGATGCTATGTATACATCGCCGTGTATCCCACACATTGCACTATACTATACATGCAAGATTCGAAGGAAAAGGAAACAAAGGCAGGCCAAGACTACGCTGGACAGACAATATAACTGAGGACATTATAACCTCACTTAGACTATATACACTAAGGGGAAAATATTGCAATGGACTTGGCAAATGACCGAAAACAAGGGGAGGTAATTTATTTGTACCCATCGCCGCCAAATGGCTGGCGTCAAGAACTGATGATGATGATGAAATCGCCGTGCATGATGAGAGTGTGCTGGTTGATTTACACGTGAACATGTCTGCAAAAAGGCTCCTGCCCTTGGAGAGCAACTTTCGACCCCATACGAACCTGTAATTCTTTTTAAACTGTAACATCACTTTCTCTGGCGAAAAACACTTCAGAGGGCTTCCAAACGGCGCTACAAAACAACTGCTTATATAACATTTTTAGATACATCACCTATCATATATCACTTACGTATAATATCACCTACTTCCCCTAAAAGCTTAAATTACTAATGCCATGCAATAGGGTAAAGCCGACACCAACTGCAATAAAAAAAGTAGCACGTTTCAATGAAACGAATACATTCATATATATGTATATCTGTATAAATATATATATACATGTATACATTCATACATACATATACATACAGTTTTATACACCACATCAGTGTATCTTGTACAACGCACATGAAACATACAGAAGTATAATGCATGCATTGACAATAAATGCGTGGCGTTACCGAAAGCGTTGATAATTAGTCGCTTTAATCGTTTGTCTCGACCTGTCACTGTTGTCCCCGATGTACAGACGGACGCATTAGATACACAAGCATACATAAACACACACATATGTGTATATATACCTATATACTATAGATACTTAGAGTAGATACCATATATATATATATATATATATATAGATATATATATATATATATATATACATGGACTATATATAAATGATGGTCGGTGTGCATGTTAAAAGTTATAATCCAGTAGCGGAGAAGTGACACGATTTCCCCAATCGCCGCTGACCTCTGACCTTGCCCAGCCCTGAGTCTCGTAGGTTGTCGCCAGACGGCGGCAGACAGCCTCGTGGGCTCAGGCGAATTTTCTGAACCCGTCGACGATTAATTATTTATGCTGTGTGTGTATCGTGTCACTTATGAGCCTCATGAATAATGCATGAGATAAAGCGTTCGTGTTGCGCTGCAAAGGGATGTGAATCGCATTGCTTATAATGTAACAACGTGACGTGTAACAGAATAAGTCTAACGTTGGCTGTGTGTTGGATATATAAGCTGCCAAAGCATTTATTCTCTGGCGGTCGCAATCTGGACTGGGGCTGGATTGATTCCAACCCAGTTCTACACTCGTATGCATGGGCGTAGCCAGAAAAAATTTCGGAGGGGTTACAGAAAATTGAAAAATGGTAAGCAAAAGTTCAGGTTTTTGGGGCTATTTCGCTGCAAACCGCATATAAAATTATAAGTTGCCAAAGAAATTCTCTGGCGGTCGCAATCTGGACTGGGACTGGATTGATTTGAACCCAGTTCTACACTCGGAGTCACCCCTAATCGATCCCTACGCCTTCTACTTTTGACACAATATGGCCTTCAGTATAATCTTTCTCGCATAAGATTGTTACTATATATATACTTAACCTGTTTGACTCTTCAATTTCTGTTACTTATTGATGGCGCTTACGAAATGGCCTTAATAACCTGTACATTGTGTTCACTGTTCATGGAATCGATTCTAATCCCATTTGAATTTTGAGGTCCTTCTATTTTTCATACCACCGATTGTTAAAGATCGTCGTTTGCTCAAACTTTAAGCTCTTTCTCTAGATTCGACTCGTCCTCTTTCGTAATCCCATGTTGGTCCCTACATGTCCTTCCAAGGTATGGCCTATGGCCTTTCTCGGAAAGGGGTTCATTCCATCAATCGTAATCTCGAGGTTTATTCAGCCAGCGCACACTCAAGCGAAGGGGCGGCAACCAGTTTATTCACAGACTACACGAGATCATTTACCGTTCCATTTTTGTATGCCTCCTTTATTAATGACGTATACTCTTCAGTTTCATTCTACGTCTCGTAATCCTGGAACTATATTACCATCAGTATGAAACACCTGCAGTCGTTGTCTGAGTTCCTGTGACAGGGAAGTCTTATGATATATGTGTAATCTACATCTATCTCCTTGGGAGCACAATGATATCGGGCACGTATCTTCCTATTATCACACGTCACTCACTTCATTTCAGTTTGTAGTACTTTGGCTTCATACTCGTAGTTGTCATGCAACACAGCTTACAGCTTATATCTTCAAATCTTCTGCTACATGTTCACATGCAGTTCTCTTATATCTTCAAATCTCCTCTTATATGTTCTCAGGTCTCTGATATCTTCATATCTTCTCTTATGTTCACAGTTCTCGCTTAACCCGCGGTAACCAAATTCTACTTCGGAAGATATATCTCTGTGGAATGCTGACAGTCTATAATAGGTCTTCTATCTACAATCTTCGCTATTTGCAAACAGAACTTCTGAGCTGCTTGTGACAAGCAGGTAATTTATGGAGTATCAACCTTGATATATATCATATATACATCCCGGTCCGAACTTTGTCGGGTCCGCTTTTCTTTTCGTCTATATCTACAACTATAGTTAAATAATACATAACTAACTTATAACTTGTATGGAATTAAAAATAAGAGGGACAGTCCTTTAAGCTAACCTCGTTGACTACTTAATTTTCTTAGCCTCGGCGCATGAAGGCCAGTGACCATTCCTGTCCATTGCCGTCTGTTCTTTCCAAAGACAGTTCACGGTCAGTTTAGTCAGTTTATAGATGGGTTCCTATATAGAGGCCACAATGGAGCAGAAAGTTCAAACAGCTCTCTGCCCTGGAATTAAACCTCTGACCTTTAGTTTCAGAGTATATCACGAGGCTTAGATAGATAGATAGATAGATAGATAGATAGATATAGAT
>JACEVL010000175.1:182500-220000 GCA_020284085.1 Aporrectodea caliginosa | reverse complement strand
CGCGATCTGGGCCGTTAAATTGCCACGTATCCCACTCGCGTTGTATTGAATGACAGCGCAGTTCTGCACGGCTTCGAAAAGCCGGCTTATGCCTTGCGGAGCCCCATTAAGATCATTACCCCACAGTTCACCGTTCAACCGCTGGATTCGCTTGTAGCCAGTCGGTTGATTGATTTTTGCGGCCACCCTGGGCTCCGTCTAGGGGCCGGCAGATCAAAGAACACCCCGCCGGAGAGTAGATTTACCGGGCGGTCGTATTTCACCCCTTCTGACTTTCAAATTGGTGCGATCTTACGTACCGCCTTTCTGAGACGTTGCGCGGGGCTTTCTTTGAAAGACCCGTCACGTCTGACTTAACTTTCGGACATCTAATTATGTCCGTCAAATGAACCGAGAAGTCTGTGTTTACTAAGACGAAGAGAACATCCAGTGCAGGTCCTATATGTACGCCCCGCTGTTGCGCATTTACTCATTCGAGATGCATGAGTCGGTTACTCACAGTTTGTGCCACAGACTAAAGTCCAACAATGATGAATTTTGCTGCGTCTGGCGCCGACACTAACTGTTGTGCGGAGAAATCCTCTGTGTTTAATGAGCGAAGCCGGATATTCATGCAGACTAACAGCTGAACGGATACAGAGAACCAACTGTATAGGCATATATTATATCCCG
Organism: Aporrectodea caliginosa; assembly: GCA_020284085.1. Classification (NCBI taxonomy): domain Eukaryota; kingdom Metazoa; phylum Annelida; class Clitellata; order Crassiclitellata; family Lumbricidae; genus Aporrectodea; species Aporrectodea caliginosa. Next base: position 219,328 of record JACEVL010000175.1, on the reverse strand, counting down.
AAGATATGCAAACCTGAACGATCTTTCGAAGATGACAGACTTGTATAAAACATCTTTCTGCGAAATGTATAATCACGAACGAAGATAGATCAGCACGGAATAGCTTAGAGTCAAATTAGTCAATCACGTGATAATGAATGATCAGACATTGCGCAGAAAGAAGATGATGCATCGTTGTACTGTAAAAGAGGCCTATAGAAGAATCACTTGCATCTTCACAATCACATGCAATGGCTGTGGACAGCATTAGGCAATAGACATTAGGTGGAACAGAAATCTAAGACATGAAGAAGAGTAGTCTCTCAATATCCCTGAGACAAGAATAGGCAGTGGCGGCGCCAGGGGTAGGGGGTGCGCCCCTAACTGCGCTAAAAAGTGAAATCACTGCAAATCACAGCGAGGAGGGGACAAAAGGGAAGGTTTTGGAGCTTTAGCCCCAAACCTGAAATCCGCCGCCACTGGCAATAGTACGAAGTGCTGCGCCTTTATTTTCTTAACCTCGGTATATGAGGACGGAGTGGTCAGTACTCTCCCTCACCGTCTCATCTTCCCAACGACAGTGTACAACGTCAGTGTACTCATAATAGCTGAGTTGACTAGAGGCCGCACAGATGGAACAGAAATCTCGAACTAAATTTCTGCCCTGGCAGGGATTTGAACCACTTCCGACCTCTCGACTGACAGTCCAGGTCGCTAACCACTAAACAATCGAGCACTAGAACTGTCCGCTAAAAAAAGAATAGACACAAATATGGCTTACCAGTAAATGAAGAATTTTAATTCTGATCTGAAGTTTATATAGCGCTATTTCAAGGACGATTCAGCCACGCTCATTGCGCCATCTCCCATTATGAACAGAAAGTTCTTCAGCTAGCAAGCAATGCTGCAGGGATAACAATAAAAGCTCCACATTCACATAGAGCCCATGGCAGGCAATGGCTTCCCTTCAGGTTAACATATTATACAATACAATACAATACAACTGTAATTTGATAATGCCCTTCTTACAAATTTCAGAAGTGCACATTGAAGCCGGGCAACCATTAAGACTTAAGAGCCATAAGTAGACTGGAAGAGGTAAGTTTTGAGTTTTGAGCGAAAGACAGTCTCGCTAAGAAGATGCGAATATGAGGATGCATAGAGTTCCAGATGGAAGGACCGGCAACTGTGAGACATCGCCGACCGAAGACAAGACACCAGGAACAACATACTTTCCAGCAGATGCTGATCGAAGAGAGGAGCGACCTTCAACAGAGTTGCAAGGTGTTTTTGTCTAGCTTGCAATGATCCAAATTTAAATTTACACCAGACATTTATGCATGTGTACGTATAGAGACATGACATCGTCTGATTTCAGCAGACACTAAGCTTTTTAAGAGTGAAGACAAACAAAAACAAAAGGCGTGTCCATCAAAGGCTCCCGTTGCGTATCACCACAGCCATAGCCATATCGGATGTACAGTCATGAAGGGTATCACTTCGCCCATTGACTCTCTATGATAATATTTATTCGAAAATCCCTGTAAACCCTGACCATCGGACTCTGCCAATGATGGCTGGAGAACTGCAACACTCTGAAATGTATCACGAATAATCGGTAAACAATAATGAAGCCAAAATGTTCACAGAATCAACTGTCTTTAAAAAAGCACAGCCATTGTAGCCGATATCACGATATCATTGAGGCCTTTGAAGTAATTAGAGAAAATTGTAGGCCTAATTCTAACACGTAGAGGAGCTAAAGAAGCGAGATACTCCTAGGGTACAATAAGAGTAGTAATATTAGTAATGGTGATAATAGTAAATATAGCAATAATAATAGTATAATAATGATAATAATAATAATAATAATAATAATAATAATAATAATAATAATAATGAATAATAATGAATGATGATGATGATGATGATGATGATGACGATGATGATGATGACTATGAATAATGAAAAAAAATAATGATGATGATGATGATGATGATGATGATGACGACGATGATGATGATGATGATGATGATGATGATGATGATGATGATGATGATGATGACGATGATGATGATGATGATGATGATGATGATGATGATGACAAATGATGATGATGATGATGATGATGATGATAGCAGTAATAGCATTCGTTCCAGCTACCGTATCCATCCGAAAAATGCTCAGACGACCTCCAGCACCAGATAGTAATTTTAATAATGCCACGCCACGAATGCATTTGACACAGGCTAAGATCACTTTTCCCATTGATGATGAGTCTTAAAACGGACTCCATGGCAGTCATCCCTTGCAAGGCGTCCGCGTACTCTGAAGGACTCACATTTTCTTCTCGCTGGACACCTGTCCATTCCAGAGGCATTGTGCCAATGCTCACAGGTGTGAAGTGCAATCGCCCTTATAAACCACCACTATACTCTGTTCTCCACTGCGTCCCCTTCCCTTGTCCCTCCCTCCCTTCCCCAACCGCGGCCGTGCATACGTTCAAGACCCACTCACCGTATAATCAGAGGCCGTAGCGTCCAAACCACCCAGGGACACCGTCCTCCCTCCAACCCAGAATGAATAAATGATCCCTTCGTGACGCTGGTTCTCGGCGCTTTGTGCGACCGCCGACATATTGTTTTACGCCAAATGTCGGGTCATGACCTCGCCGATAATTGTCCAATTTCCAGTGACCTCGGCTTTTGACTGGGGTTAAAGGTCGCGACCTCGTCGCGGTCAAGATGCAGTCGGAAAAGTTTGCGACACGGTTGAACGTTCGTAGCGAATGTTGCAACACGCGGCACAAGTATCTTGATTAGAAGCCGGAAGTCCATTAGCGAAGAAATAACTGCAGATGGCGCCCGGCGATCACGTGACGTATATAGTAATGTTCGGTCCATTCTTCGGATTCCCAAATGACCAAATGACCGGGTAACCAAATGATCAAATGACCCCATGATAGCCGCAATTTTCAAATATTGTCGGCGGTCTTTTTGAAATGCGCGAGAGGCGGAGACAGAGACAGAGTGAGAGAGACAGAGAGAAAAACAGAGTGAGATTGAAACTGAGACAGAGCCAGAGTGAGAGAGACAGAAAAGATGTAGAGTGAGAGACAGAGAGAAAAAGACAAAGTGATAGAGAGAGATATAAAGACAGAGACAAGACAGAGATAGTGACAGTTACAGATAGACAACAGGCAATTGACGACTGAAACTGAGACTTGCCGATAGGTAAACCAAGCCAGTTTGAATAGGCGCTGTAAAACTGTTCAGATACATGCATACCTCACTAATCCTACTAAATAATTAAATTTTAGGATTAGAGTCCAATTCTACTAAATAAATAATTTTTTAGGATTGGAGCCTAATACCTACTAAAATTAATTTTTAGGATTGGAGCCAAATACCTAATCCTGCTAAATAAATGTCAAGTCTTTAGGGAAAACACACAAGATTGCTATTTACAACCATAGGCGTAAACTTGTCGAAATTATTGGGAGGGCCCATTGCCCTCCCCTCCCCGCCCACGAAAGGCTACAGCCTACAGGCCTTAGAGGGCCAAACAGGGATCCATCCGAGCCCACGCTACGCCACTGAATCACTGATGCACTTTATGCCATACAGGTAGCCAACATGATTATGACTACGATTTCTCTTTGGACTGTTCAGTCAGCATTATTATTAGAACACACAGCGTATACAATGTTACGTTTCAAAGTAACAAGACGTATTGAGCTCAAGATGGTATTTTGGTTTTAAACCGTGGTTCCTACATAGGCCTGACAGCGTTCGAATCTAGAAAATGGTCCAGAGAGAACGTTAATATTATTATTTTAATATTTCGAGTATTGCTATACAGGTCCAGAGTCTGCCAGAGATATTTGCCAGGTCATGACCCAGCAGTTCATGCCCCCGTGCACCAGCCTGCACCCCGATGGGCCGAGGCATATCAGCCCCAGAGCCTTGAGCGTCCCTTTGTAGGGTTAAAGGTCAGGCAGACAGAGCTAGTCTGTCTGAGCGTTCCACTGGCGCTGTTGACCTCCAGTGATGCTCAAATGCACACGTATGGCTACTTAACATGTAGCTGTGTCAAAAAGTCGAACAATGGAGAATACAGTAGGGCCTACTCATTGGAAAACTCCAGATTTATTTTCAGAAGATTAGCCTACTAACTCTGGCAAAAATTTGTGACTCTATCTAACACCGAAGTATCATGAATGAAAACAGAAAAAGCTAAGCAATAGTTTTCGTTAATTATGCAAACAATTACGAAGTATTAGGCCTACTATCTAATTTAGATGTCCTTGGCAAGCCTGGCCTGTTGCTTTTGTCCAGGGCTCTATGTTGCCCGACTTCAACCAACTAATAACATACTTCTCGGCATTCCATATGGCGAGAGGTGGACCATTTATACCAATCATTAGTAAGTCATTTACAGATGTAACGATCAACCTGTTTCTTCCACTGGCTTGATAGAGATTCATTATTTTGACTGAATCATCTGTAGGCCTAACAATCAGCTGAAGAAACAGGCAATACCTTTTTAGCAGTGCTATCAAACTTTTTGTAAGCCCACGAGATTTCTCGTTCATACTTACCAGTTTTTGATTCATCAACCTTCTCAGCTTCACTGCCACATCATCTTAATTTAGTTATCGCCGTTTCAGTTTCTCGATCACATTCTTCACTATAGACCTATCAGCAAATCGCTTTTTGCGCGAAAACCACTCTTAACCACTCATTTTACGGGGCACTTGATAAAAGCTTCGTTTTTAAGTGTAATGAATCCAATAGAAGCCGCAACAAGACGCCGCAAGTGTAGAGGGAGCCTCAGATAGGCCCTATAAGGAAATAAAACGGCGGCATATGTGACATGATACGTTCATATATGTATGAATATATATATATGAATATATATATATATATATATATATACATACTGGAAAGTCGATCATTTCTTCGGAAGATCCTGGGGCTAACCGGAGATACCGAAATATTTAGTAACCTACTCCATGGGCTAACACATGTTGGAAATATTTGGATGCGCGCGAAAGTCAAGATACATTGAGCCGCTGAAAGCTGCTGTAAGGGGGGGGGCGTATAGCTTGACCCGCCCAAGGTAATTACACTGCTGCATGGACGCTGCATGGACGGCGTCCAGGCTGTGGAAGGATCTTTGGCTGTGGTGGTCTGTTGGTCTAATAAGTGGCAGGGCCAGGGCGGCGTTCAGCCTTGAAACTACGTGCCTGCCTAGACTCCGTCCATGACCGTCCATCCACACTTTAAGCTTCGAGTTTAGGCAAAAAAATATATTACTACTGTCATAATATTGGGGGGGCTCAATGCCTGGGCAGGCCTGGCGCCTCAATTATTGGGGGGGGGGAGCCTAGCGGCCTACAGGAGTTTACGCCTATGTTTACAACAACACTAGGGCAATTGTAATTGAACATTAATAAAGCGCCACTCAGCGATTCAGAGGCGCTCCCGACCCAACTCAGTGCTGTCACGAACAAATAAGATAGTCTTCAGGATTGATGTAAGAGGTATGATGAGGAGCTACCGCGACCAAACAGTTGCGCATAAGAGTTAGAATTTTTAACTGGATGCGCTGGGGCATACGAAGCCATGTGGAGAGTTTCCGGAATTATAATTATGCTGTATACATAATTTATGTTGAAAACGTAAACCTATGTATGCAACACATCATTGGATACATGAAAATGTATGTATACATGAAAAGCCTTTGAAGAAATACCGGGTAAATCGCCGACGTGAGAACCATCTAGCTCACGTTAGCAGAAAATGGGCAACTTGAGAAGCATTAGTATAATTTGTAGTATTGACGGCTCATACTTGGCTCGTCTTGACCACAGTAGAGTGATGCCTTTAGCATTAACGAGATTGTATTGTATTGCCTTATTTGAACACTTGTTATAGCGATTGGCGCCATAGAAGCTCTTAGATGAGATTAGATTAGATTAGAATGGTGTAATTCAGTTTATGCAACAGTATAATTTGCACCAAATGCCGTTCGAATTTCGTGACATCTTCCGAATAAAAGTTTTCACCCAACTTGTATCCGAACTTTTTGTACTTGTGGCGCCCCTGTCGAATAAGCATTTCACGTTTATTGTTATTCATTAATAACTTCTATTATTATAGGGCCGGTGCATGTATGTATGTATGTATGTATGTATGTATGTATGTGTATGTATGTATGTATGTATGTATGTATGTATGTATGTATATGTATGAATGTATGTGTATGTATGTGTTTGTATGTGCGTATGTATGTTTGTATATAATGGAAGTTTTAACGTACATCAGAAAATCGACTTATAAAGCGCTTTTGTATAATGCACAAGATACCAGCCGAAGGCACAATTAAACACAAGAAGGCACATGCATATAGATGCCTACAGATATAGATTGAGTCAGAGAGAGAGAGAGAGAGAGAGAGAGAGAGAGAGAGAGAGAGAGAGAGAGAGAGAGAGAGAGAGAGAGAGAGAGAGAGAGTAGAGAGAGAGAGAGAGAGAGAGAGAGAGAGAGAGAGAGAGAGAGAGTAGAGGTAGAGAGAGAGAGAGAGAGAGAGAGAGAGAGAGAGAGAGAGAGAGAGAGAGAGAGAGAGAGAGAGAGAGAGAGAGAGAGAGAGAGAGAGAGAGAGAGAGAGAGAGAATTTGACTGAAACAGTGAAATGACCTTTACGATCAAAATAGAACGAGCGGATAAAGGGAATTGCAAAATTATTTTAGGCTTGTATCCTCAATACATTCGCCCGAGATACCTCTGAAGACACACAGATATATCTCATAAGTACGTTAGTCCATTTACAAACAATACTGACGTAGTTGAGTCATAGTGGAGTCAAAGACATCAATACCCATGTTACGAAACGAATAATAATTATTATTAGCCTACTCAACAAGTGACTTTTCTACCTTGAACGTTTCAAACCATTCAAACATCTTCAGTTGCTCAGCAGCCGAAAAATTAGTCATCGACTGGCTAAGCCGTGTTTTTATTGGCCGCTATCCGAGATTGCACCCTTCAAAGGCAGAAGAAAACAGCTGCACAACTGAATTACAACTTGAGTAGGCCTATTAACTGCAAAAACCATAGTTGTTAAAAACGATAAAATCAAAATAAAAAACGGGAAAAACGTCGTTTTATTGAAAAAAATAAAAAACGGAAAAAACGAGAAAAAAACGGAGAAAAGAAAATAATTTGACTTTGCTACATCTTTTACTACATGCTTTAAAATTCAAAACCTTGTTAATACAATTTAATTTTAATCAGCAAATAACATAACTTTATTAGCAAACACCAAATAACTGTAATCTACAACAATTATTTTTCTTTTTCATAAGTTTGTTTAAAAAAATTGAGAAAATTAAAAATATTGAAATCTTAATAAAATTAAAATTGCATACATAAGCCCACATAAGTCCATGCTGACATAAGCAATTAAAAACTAAACTTTGTAAAGTATAGAGTGTACTTTATTAAAAATTGTAGATCTACTTACAATTCTGACTTATATATAAGAACTTAATATGGAGTAATATCCGTCAGTTTATCAGTCAATCAGAGATTTAGCTGTACAAAAGACAACATTTTCGCATTTTGGATAACTTAGGGAAATTCAAATAACTTTTATAAATTTTATTTTCTGAACTGTGCTCTTTATTTCTCAACTGATGACACTAAATAGTGACGTAAATTAGATGAATCCTTGAAAGGACGGGAGACAATGTAAGGGATATCAGACAAAATAAATAAAATTAAACAAATAGTAACAGACAGTGAATAACTAAATAAAGTTACATATAAAAAATAAAAAATGAAAAAAAACGAGACGAGAAATAAAAAACGAAAACACGACGTTTTTTGGAAAAAAATAAAAAACGAAAAAAACGTTTTTTACAATTATACAAAAAACTGATATCCTCGTAAATAACTGCCAATTAATGTGGCAGTGTGAGCAAGAGAGGACGAAGTTTCGAAACCTGAGCGATGCTGTGCACACGTTAGCAAAGTTTTGGAGAAATAATTGTCATTTAAGTATATTGACAGAGTGCGCGGAGATAAGTAGGCTAGCTAACCAATTCAGTGCAGGGCCAGAAAGCTCAAACCAATGTTGGAGGCGATACAAAAGAAGTGCACAGTATCAAAGCAGCAGACAAGTCAAGAAGAAGTGCTGTCACTATATTCTTTTTCACAGAACACGTGAAATCATTACGAACTGCAAGAAGTGCGGATTCCGCAGACAGAAGTTTACGATATACAGACTGAAAAGAAAATATAAGCGAATTGGTTCATAGGTGCGACTCTAGGGGTGTCCAGAAAAATGACAAATCGCAGAAAACACCCATATTGAAGTTTTTTCCCGTTATTCTATTCATCTATTGTCTATAAATATTTGTTACAGAATTTTAAAAAGTTATCCTGAGGTCCCTCAAAGCCCCTGAACATACCCTACTTAAGTCCCCAGAACTGAAGACGCCCATGCTCGGATCTTGGAACTTGGGTCCATTGTCGATTTACTCTTTTTATCACAAAAAATTAACGAAGAGTCTGATCTCGAAGAACTTTAAGTTGTTATGTTTATCTCAATGAGAGCTACATCCAGGTAAAATATACATACTAAATTCTAGGTCATTCAAAGGTCATTTCAAGGTCAAAATAACCGAAATCTAGCAAAAAATCTAAGAAAAATGATCAGATCTCAGCCAATAATTGTTGAAATTGGTTAATTCTTTCTTGCATTTCTCGTCTTGAAAAGGGCTACCTGTGATAAGAAACAAGGATACCAAATGTAAGACGATAACAAGTTATTTAAAGGACAAAAAGGTCAATTTCAGACCATGATTTTTACTCTAAAATTGACCTTTTGTAATTAAAATAACTTTTGATCGTCTTGTATTTGGTACCCTTGTTTCTTATCACAGGTAACCCCCTATCAGAACGAGAAATACAAAAATTAACCAATTTTATCAGTGGCGAGATCTGATTATTTTCTTCAATTTTGTTCGATTTCGTTTCTTATGACCTTGAAATGACACAGACTTGACCACAATTTAGTATCTATATTTCATCTGAATGTAGCTCTCATCGAGACAAATAAACAGTACAAGGTTCATCCAAATTGGACTCTTAGTTAATTTTTTGTGATAAAAAGAGTATAATCAATAATGAACCAAGTTCCAGCCTCCGAGCACGGGCGTTCTGAAGACAAGTAGGTATTGGGCTTTGAGGGACACAACTTTTTAAAATTCTGTAACAAATACTATAACAGATGAATAGAATAACGTAAAAACTTCGGTCAGCGGGTGTTTTCTGATGATTTGTCATTTTCTTGGTCAACCCCCTACTGACTCCATAGGAATAAACAACTTGTTCAAGAAGTTTCTATACAAAATTCATTGTTGAGAGGGCCAGTAGGCTATGCCAAGTCAGAGAGTCGAAAAGTTTCTTTTGTAGGGGATGAGTAAGTTAGTTAGTAGGCCTAATGGTTGGAGATGCATATTGGGCATCAGAGCACTCTTTCAGAATAGATGTATATCGTAATCATAGTCTCGAAATTTCTGCTCAAAAGACACCATATGATATACTATAAAGGAGAAACTTCTGGTATCGTGCATTACTTTTTTAGATCAATTTTATGACAAGAGCGAAATTTAATATTTTTTTTAATTTGGAGGCATTTTTAAATGGGAAGTCAAATTTTGAAAAGATATGATCCGAAAGTACATCGCCTGTAACACTACAATACTATTGTAGTTTGAAAATGCACGCCTCATAAGGTCAGAAGTCGAATGGTGGCGCCCCTGTCGAATAGCAATGGCTAAGTACAATTTAACATCTACACCATCAGTTACTGTAATCGACATCATTACAAAGTACAAAGGTGCACATCGAATACGAGAGGTGGCGCTACAACGCGAATTAAGCAAACCTACTGAATAAACATTAAGTTACCTTTAAAAAGACAAACTGTGCCTTTGCATATAACGTGGCTGTGTTGTTTGCTTTCATAAATTTACTTATGGCCACAGTAAGGTAGTTTGATGCAGACTACAAGACTGATACTTTAGCCAGACGATACTTGGTTACGGTATGTGCAGGGGCGTCTACACCATGTAAACCTTGGAGCAAATGCTCCATCCAAGAAATAGGGGGAAGACCTCATTGCGAAATTGAGGGGAAGTTCACATTTTTAATGTTGTACCATGGGAGGGGAGCGGAGGGGGTAGTTGCTTCTTGACTTAGGGGGGCGGATAGACGCCCCTGGGTACGTGAGCAAGTTAACGTTTCATTTCCTCAGTATCAAGAGCTCATGAAAAATATATATTGTAACACTTTAACTCATCATCAAAATTCCCCATTCTGGACTGGGAATAAAACTTAACATCATAGCAACACACTTTATTTTTCATAATTTTATGCACATAATTACAGAAATATTAAGTTACACAAAATCTGCTGTATACAATTCTGCACAACGATAATTTAAAATCACATAACGCTGATTTTTAGCTACATCTTTCGACTGCTATAATCTCAAAATTTACGATAATTGAACTGAAATTGCTTAAAAATCTGATATCTCAATTATTATCTGTCTCACATTTGTCAGGCTTTTCTTTAAAATGCCCAATTTAAATTCAACGCATCAGTGCAAGAAGCACTCGTTCAAGATACATCAGACAACTGCTATTCAAACTCAGAGTTTTAATACAATTCTGGTATGAATTTCAAGTGATTTTTCTAAGGTGCTCACAAATATCTGAACAACCTAGGCCTCGGTTAAGATTTTGCAACAGTCTGTTATACAAACTATTCTTCAGTTTTTGTTGTACGTGGCTGTGGGTGTCTAGTGAGAGTCTCGGATATCACGTGGTTGCTTAAGCATTTACTCTTGGGGGTCATCCATTAATTATGTCAACAAAATAGGGAGGGGGTTTGGAAAAGTTTGACAGTTGTTGACAAGGGGAGTTCCGTACAATTTGATGTCAACACATTTTTTTCTAATGAATCAACACAGACCCTTCAAAATGGTAGCGAAAACATTAAATAATGCTAAAAATGTATAAAGTGCTTAATGTTTAATAGGCCTACTACTAAAATGTTGGTAATAAACTAAACTCATATATTTTAAAATTCGAGATTGCTTTTTTAGTGTAAACAAATAAAAATAATTATTCTACTTGTATTGAGCCATTGTGTTTCTTTTTTGTAGGGGAGGGGGTTCTGGGATTGTTGACATAATTTCTTAGGGGGTCCGTCAATGTTTGAGAGTTGTTGACAAGGGAAGAGGGGGTCAAAAACTGCTTAAAATTTGTCGACATAATTAATGGACGACCCCTTGGCTGTGCACCATTGCTACTGTCGTTTCAAATTATAACTTGTGACTCCCACGAAAGACCCTCACCATGGCCTCCAGACGGAACTTCCATCTGAAGGAAAGTTGGAGGCAAAGACTTCGTTTTTAACTGGGCTTCCAGTATCTGCACATGTGCCATCCTGACCAGAATTGAGAGCGGACACAGACGACACGAAACGCATGGACACCTGAGAGTCTGATGAGTAAATGGATGGAATTGGAAAGATGGAACGGCACACGGGCAGATTGGAAGAACCGAGCTCCGATGAGGAGCCTTCTTCGGAACTGGACGAAGTCCTCCACCTTGACAGACCCTGCTCCTGCTTTGAATCAAAGTTCTGGAAGCATGGACTTGAAGAAGTCATTCCAGAAGAGCTTACTGAACTATTTTCGGTGACGTCAGACGCTGGAGAATGCAACGCGGAAGGAGACAGCTTCCCGACTGTCCTAAGGCCATCACAAAACGCAAGCATTGACGTGTACTGTTCCACATTTAATGCAACAGGAACTGCAGTTCCGACTCCAGGTCGAACTGAACCAGAGAAGTCGGAAAGCGTTCCAGGCATGGAAGCAAACGTGGATATGGAATAATCTTCCGGACTTGCCAGTTTCCCACGAGCAGTAGGTAGTAGGTCGTTGGGCGTGATACCAACTTGATACCGCTGAATATTTTCGAGGCACGAAATAAGGTGTTCCATCAGAGGAGCTCCAACTTTGGCGGGCAACTCCTCCGTTGAACCCAGGTAATGTCCGACTTCCTTGGCACACTCGTTGAAGCCCAGCAAATACTTTTTCTTAGAGTCCTCTTGCGATGAAGCCAACGAAGCCGGTGATGACGAGATCGGATTGAGCTGGATGTTTTTGAGATGTGCAACAGTCATCTCTAAGATATCTGCCTTTTCCATCTTGGAATAACAAGATTCCTGAAATATTAAACAAAAGATTTGATACACATCATCCCAGCTTTAGCTTAAATTCTAAATATTTATTCTGCTCATCAAATAAATAAATGCAAAATAACAGGATTTATATAATAATACAAAACAATAAACCGTACTTTGATATCGCCCTCCTTTCAGAGTTCAGAAGTGCACACTCGACCATACGATCGCAGATACAATTATATTGCAGAGCAATTGTGAGCGAAGGACTTGTTCAACTTCCCTACACAGTTAGCCTACTGTCTCGGGCGAGGCTCAAACCCGTACTCGCCGCGTTACAGGCCGAGCGCTCCAACCATTCAGCCGCCTCGACAATATTATGGCCTCTACACTGCTAATCTTTAAATGAATTGATCGGGTGAGACACATCACCACCGCTGCCCGTTGGAATGGGCGCCAAGCCATTTAAGTTCCCCGTGTACGGATCGTCCTAGCCCGTGATTTAAATCTCTAAAATAAGTTACCTCCGGGGGCGAACCGCGATCCGCACGCTCTCTAACACAGAGGCGCATAGGACGCAGCCTACGCTCTAACCAATGTAGCTAACTGGGCCAGTATATTTCTGCACATGTTGCTGCAGTCTCCTGATGAAAAGAATGAAGTGACTGCAGGCAACAGATTTGAGCTATACAAAGAAAAGCTAAGTTAAGAAACTCGTCTACATGTCACTATAGAAACAATCTAGAATGAAAGTCCAAAGGAATATTGAAGAACCCAAATCAGAAGTTAACACGAAACAGCGAACCAACATTTTCCTATAGCTTTGGAACTAGTTTACCAACCCTGACAGAATGAAGACTTTACACCCACCACTTACCCTGGTATTCTATGAGTGGTCACAGATTTAAATAATTACTAACCGGATAAAAGGTTACTTAATTTTGTGGGACCTTTGAGCGACGTATCTAGTGACCGCGCGGTCATTCACAGCATGTTTCAATCAATACCGACACCTTCGACTGGCCCAGTGAGCTACTTAGGTTAAAGCGCACGACCCTGTGCGTGCGGACCGGGTTCGCCTCCCCAGGGTGGCTCATTAAGAAATTTTAAATCTTGGGCTCTAAAATGGCGTGGCACCTATTGAAAAGGGTAGCTATGGTAAAGTATCTCACCCGATAAATTCACTGAAAATGAGCAAGTTAGGGGTCGTAAACGGTCGCTATAGAAAAACCTGAACATTAATATTTTACACTTACTCTGACTTCGATAACACACTAGTTCTGCACCTTTTTAATTGCCAGAGGGTGTCTCTCTTGAAATCAAGGTTACTGACTTACCAACACCATCTGGTTGTTAATTATTCTGGCCACACTAATTTTGGCTGTTATAAGCAGACATTATGTGCGTATAAATGAAAGCGAGAGAGGAGATTCAGACACTAACATCTCGGTTCATGGCTTCGAGCACAAGTGTCTTGAGCTGCGTAAGACATTCGTTGATACGTTCTCTTCTCCTTCGCTCAATCAAGGGCTTCTTGATCTGAAGACAATTATCACAACAGTCAGAACTTTATGACTCCATGGCAAAGCATTATGAGTAATGCTTATGTAACAAAAGTACTACTCACGCACACACACACACACACACACACACACACACACACACACACACACGCACACACACACTCAAACACACACACACGCACACAGACACACACACGCGCACACACACACACACACTCAAACACACACCTACACGCGCGCACACACACACACACACACACACACACACACTTGTACAACTATTACTCATATACAAATATATTTATACATGGAAATATGATTCTAAGTGTGATTTGTACCCATGGGGTGCCGATCTGACATGCGCATCAGCTTGGTGCCCCAAATGGACATCAAGAGCAAATTCCTGAGTGCATGATATACAGATGATCAACTAACTTCCATAACCATATTTAGAGTTTCTATATAGACGCATTTCATACTGGTAGTGTTTGGAATTCCGGCTCCGAATTTGAACAGTTCACAAACGTTGTGCCCCAAAGAGACCTCACAGCATAATAGCAAGCAGAGCCGCGTGTACCCTGAATAGGCCTCTCTTGAAATTCACCCTGCAGTAGGAACAGTTTTTCCTACGCCAGGCCGATGGCGATGGTGACTTTCATGCACGCCATGGTGCTCATGCTTTCACTTCTTACATAATTTTATCTGGAAGCCCTCAACATACATTTCTACAACACATGCAGCTTGCCTCGAGCTGCCTTTGCAATAACGGCTAAACACTTAGCGTGCAACGGTGTAAGGGTGCACCCAGACATTTCATCAGTTCAAATTTCTCTTCAAAAGTAGGTGTGTTTAAACTATGGACGGGTTTTCGTCATTCACATCACGAATGGGAAGGCAGGGATATGAAAGGCTTAAAGTATAACTTGACTCATCGAATGTTCAAAACAAGTTATTACACATATCATATTACATTATTATTATTATATTACACATAGCTATTATATTATTATATTACACATAACTATTACATCATAATAACATATAGCTATTATATTGCACGTAGCTATTATATTTATTCATTTCGGAGATTTATATAGCGCCCCTCCAAGGTTATGTACTCAGAAACGCTCCCGACTCAACCCCGGGTAAAAAGAACAATCTTAAGCTTGGCATATATAACACCTGGTGGCAAAGACACTGGGCATGCATACACCAAGCGAAAAGCCAAATTCCAAATTGCAGGGCCAGCAACACCGAAAGCAATGTAACATCACGCAATTTCCAAGTTTCAACTGACCTGCAGGCATATGGGGAGGGGCTTGAATCGCTTCATTAGGAAGGAAGCAAAGTATGACTGTACCCCTGCAATGCTCCAGCCAGTGGGCATACTGATCACACTAAACCCAGCGTTACGTCGTGTGCTAGTGACGGTGCTACTATGAGGAAGCACGCATGCACTGGCTCGTACGTGTTTATTGGAAGGAAGCTCGATAAGTCTTTGCGCGATTAGATAATAGTGTTCCAGGACTGTGTTTATTTGGACCAGAAATTTATTCTTCAAAGCAGCTATAGCCACAACCGAGGAGAGTCTTAAAATAACTGCAGTGTGGTCCGGACACAACCCCAAAAAGGAAACTCATTTTGCCGATATAAAACATGCCAAAAACGAATGCGTGAAATCAGCCTGGAAATAACTACATGACATTGATATCCACTGCTACAGCAACGTTAAGTCACCGATGGGTATCGGGGGGGTGCACCTAAATATCTAATCGAACCTACACGAATTCCAGGGTCTTGGCTTCGAGTTACGGACCACGTGACCCTTGGCCAGGTATACGCCACTACGTTCATAGATTACATAAATTAGTATATTCAGTAGATTCCTTCAAATCTCAGCTTAAAACATATTTGTTTGCTAAAGCTTATCCCGCTTGTTAGTTGCTTGTAGCTATATGGCCGCGTTACGGCGCCATATAAATTGTCGTTATCATTAATAATAACAATTATAATTATAATAATAATAAGATTAATAATAATAATAATAATAATTACTATTATTATTATTATTAATATTATTATTATTATTATTATTATTATTATTATTATAATAATAATAATAATAATAATAATAACAAGAATCAGATTAATAATAATAGTAGTAATAATAATAATAATTATTAATATCATTATATTATTATAATAATAACAAGAATCAGATTAATAATAATAGTAATAATAATAATAATAATAATAATAATAATAATAATAATAATATTAAGAATCAGATTTATAATAATAGTAATAATAAAAATAGTAATAATAGTAATAATAATAATAATAATAATAATAATAATCAGATTAATAACAATAATAACAATAGTAATAATAATAATAAGTATCAGATTAATGCGTCAGTTTCTGAGTAAATTTAAACTGCATCTATTATGCTAATATTATCAGTATCCGTGCTTCATCCAGCAATTAAGTAAAGCTTCCATGGTCCACAGTGTAATGTAGGCAGGCGTTCATGTTCTATTCCTAGGCCACTGATCCAGCAGTGCACGAACAACACCTGAGGCCGTGGACGAACAACAGATAGTGAGAGCATCGGAGTCCCTTCCTCATCTGGCGTATAGGCTCCGACATCGCCTTTCATCTCATCCTCCAGCATGTCAAGTTCCGTAAGTATAATCCCAATTATAGTTCCTGTCTCAGTGGAGGGGGACTCACCTCAGGGCTTCCACCGGATTGGCTGTATTTAGAGCGCCATCGATTGAGCCCTATAGAAACTGATAGATTAGCTGAGATAAGCCTATTGTGATTCGGAGATGTGACCTGCCTTTCGCAGCTGTGCGTTTGAAGTAGGTGGTCCTGCTGCTGTGATCATCTTCATTTCCGCATCCGATGTCAACCGAAATTTCCAGATCCGACAACCGTTCTCCACAGGTCCAGGATTCGATTCTCGATCGTCAGAAGACACCAACAGAACCACACAACAGAACACTCGCCGCTCACAACCACCTTTCTCACCACGCGCCAGTCGGCAAGTCTTTAATGTAGAAGAATCTTTCATCGCTCCGGGCATAGTTCCCACGCGTGCCGAAACTCATTCCCACCAATCGTACTTTGGCAAACTTTTTCGCCACGCCCTCTGACCCCGGAAAGGAGGAGTCTATGACGTCATCGAGTGGCCACACGCCGGAAGGTCTCATGGGAAAACCCCGCCCACCTGTGTGATTGTCTGGCCTGGCGGGCAGGCGGCTGAGACCTGTTTGCGCGCGGGCTTCTCGACGTCAGACGAATTGTGGAATGCGTGCCTGCGTGCCTGGCCACGCGATCATTTCTGACATGCCCGAGTCGGTGGCGTGGCGAAAATTGAGACGGTGTGAATAGCAAATACTACCCCGGAGAACTTTGGTCCCTGTCAGAGGTTCCGACATAATGTAAATGAGGAAGTTTTTCCATAGCTACCGTATCATGGCCTCGAACACGTCTCATTCTTCAGTGAATTTAAATGGTGAAATCCTTTTGAATGGGTGCCACGAATTATTATATTTTCGATTTTAATGACGACAACTTATAGCGTATACCGTAAGTTGCGTAAGTTGCGATCTACTTTACAATACTTTTAAAAGTCAGTTAAAGTCAACGATTTCAACTGGTTTTAAAGCGTTAACAGTGGATCATATTTTAAGGAGACAGTTCGTGGACACTCATATCGGAGCGCAGTCAGTGGTAAACGACTACTCGACGAGCCATCTGGAGTTTGGACGCAAGCAGGAGACTGGCACAGGTTTTGCTACTTTTGTTAAACAAATTCTTGTCAATTTGCGACGCTACATTTCTGTCACTAAATCAACAACTCAACAACTATGCTAACTATTCCATCTCTTGACCCATAGGTGTCATCAACTGACACCCTATGCACCATATCTGGGTATCTGGGGGGTTCACGTTTTGACCAATAAATAAGAAATTGAGTAATAAAAATTAGGCTGCATGTGTTTGGTTAGGGTCCTTAGGATGCAAGTAATGAAACTCTAGGCTTGAAATCGACTTGGGATTGCTCGTTAATATGTCGATCAAGTTTTAGGACCTATTAGAATGCAAAAATGGTGGTTTATTGGCGATAGGGGATCAACGGCTATTTCGAAGTCTATATTGGGTCAAACGTGTATCCCCAACGTTGCGTTGTATCAAGTACTCTTACATTGACATCACATATTGATGAATGTTTATAACTAATCTATAACACAATGTAAAAAATTCTTTCACTTAATTTTTTATGGTTCCTCTGTAATTCTGTGGTGCTAATTATGATGGTTCTATTTATTTTCATGTAGCATTAATATTTTGGTATATATTTAGGTCAAGTGAATTTCAGACTTTCTATCACTAGTTATGAAATATTGGTTTAGTACAGCTAAGTTTTTGAACTAAATTCGTTTTTTCAGATAGTTTTCTTTTGCATGCGTGGATGGGAAGATTCTGGAAGTTTCTGTGCCATTGTGGAATATTCTCCTACATTCTAGTGCTTTCTCGAACATTCCATAACATTGTGGAAGACTCTTCTTGTACTTTCTAGAACATTCTAGTCGAGCCTTCCTTGTGGGTATATAAAGCCTGGGTTCCAGGTCAAATCCAGGGGTCACCAAGATCAACATACATCATCATCTTCATCCCTGTTCATGCGCGAACCTATCGACATCTGTAATTGACACTATCAACAGAATCTTTTCGCGCTCTCAATGCCCTTGTGCGGACCATGCATGCAGGACATCGCAGTATTTGCCTTTTATTTTCGCCGGTACCAAAAGCTACTGTTTCATTGCACAAATTCGTGTGCTCAAACGACTTCCTCAGGGTCCCCGTGCACAGACGGAGGAGTCCTTTCCAATACGGATTTAACGCTTTGTAATCACAATCGTAACCCTAAAATTTATAAAGCGCTATTCAAGAGTTAAGCTCAGGACACCAGCCTATTTTAGAGATGCCAAGTGGGGGTCAGAGTCCAGTTCACACTTTACTTGACAGCGCTTACTGAAATGGACCGCTGTTATCGCAGTAACAATATTATTACAATTAGCCTAAGGCGTCGAAATTTATTTCTAAGATCTGTTATTAACTGAGAGTTTTTCATTTCTCTGGGAAAACTTGCACAAAGTTTCACTCCGAAGTCATGATTGAAGGCTTATAATTATTTGTTGAGACTGCATGCGATTACAAATACAAATGATGATCGACTTACTTCCGATCAAGAAGGCGTTAAAGACCGGCAAACTTTATAGCTAGAAAAAAAACGAATAGCAAAATACAAATTTTTACTTATATATTTTTGTCTTCATATTAATAAAGCTTATACTCATTTAGATCTACTCGGAATTTGCATTATGAAATTTTTTAGAAATACTGAGGTACATCACCGTCCACAATGTATGACTTGGCGGGCATGTATACTCCATAGGGGCTGCCTGTTTGAGACTCCAGACATAAAGCCATGCATTGGACACAAGTTGTGGGAAGTCTTACTTGCTGTTTGTAAGTCAGTTAACTAGCTTATTGTGTTCCAGTATGTATGATAACACATTCGTAAACATATGCGTACGTGCCTTCTCTGTATTTGCCACAAATACATAACTATATATAAGCTATATAAGTATTCTGAATGAATGAATGAATAACTACACAAAATCATGGGTACACACATACATACATAAATAATGTGTATTCAGGGATGGGCAAATTACTCGGAAAAATGTAATTGAATTACAAATTACAGATTACTTTGGGACATGAAATGTAATTTCAAATTACAAAGTACATGGGAAATGTAATTGAATGACAAATTAACAAATTACAAATGTGCAATTTCAAGTAATTTCAATTACTGCCCATCCCCGGTATATATATATATATATATATATATATATATAGAGAGAGAGATATATATATATATATATATATATGTACCACCTCAAAACCGCCGCGTAGGGACCCTGGGCAAGTCCTTCACTCGCAATTGCTCATGCGCTTCGGCGTGAAACTCCGATTCCGCGTCCGCGCAGTAGTCGGGAGCGCCTCTGAATGGGCAATCTGGTGGGGCGCTATAGCAAGTGTTCAAATATAATACAATACAATACAATATATATATATATAAAGACATTTATATAGCGCATTTAAAAATCAACTGCGCTGCACTTACATTCTTTTAATCACATTCTTCTAACCTCCAAACGAACAATGACGGAACGACTTTGACTTGGTCCCAACATTCAACGACACCTGGCGTCGCGTCGTTAAACGCCAGGTTCTCACGGTCGTCGGTCGTTCGATGGGTGAGTCGACGCTCGTGGCGTTCGACGGCGGCGGCGGACGACGTGAGACAAAACCCCGACGTCGTCGTCGTCGTCGTCGTCGCCATCGATAGAGGGCGCAATTAAAGCCAACTGTGCCGTTTGACTACACAATCACCTTTTAAAAGTCAAATGTCGCATTAATTAAAGCCGTGAAAACTCCTCCCTCCTCCCTCCCTCCCTCCCTCCCTCCTTCCGTTCATCTCCTCCTCCTCCTCAGCCGTTCGCCCCACAGCAGCAACGCCCCACTCCGCCCGTATTTTCAGACCCCTCTCCTCCTCCTCTACCCATCCATCGGACACTCGATTGAAACCGTTGCTTTCGCAAGTCAGAGGCTCAAGTGGAGACGCTTTCGTTAAGCGATCCACTTCTGTCTGACTGTGTCTGTCTGTGTCTGTCTGTGTCTATCTGTATCTGTGTCTGTCTGTGCCTGTGCCTGTATATGTCTGTCTGTGTCTGTCTGTGTCTTTGTCTGTCTGTGTCTGCCTGTGTATGTCTGCCTGTGTCTGTGTCTGCGTCTGCCTGTGTCTGTGTATATCTGTGTCCGTCTTTGTCTGTCTGTTTCTGTCTGTGTGTCTATTTCTTCGTTCGTCTGTTGCATGGGAGCAGAAAGATTGAAAGACTATCTCAGAGGAAGAGGCTCGAACCCGTATATACTGTACTTGTTACAAGGGGGCGCTCAAACCAGTCCCATAACACCCTTCGATACTTTGCCCCGTTATCTCCACCCTCGACTTTCAACCTAATGTTTCGTCACAATCACGACATCCGTCATAGTTCTCAGTCAACCCTGAATCCTACATGTTTCATGTGATTCCTTTGTGGATCCAGTATGCATCCTTTATGAATCACCCTAATTATTGTTCCCTCATCACTTCCTCTGCATTATATATATTGAATCGTTCCACTTAATTTCTGGCTTATTATTCACCTTCAGGTATATTACGTGATAGCCAACGCACAAGCGAGACTGTGGAACAACGGACAAAGATATAGTAACAGCCTCTGCGGAATATGCATGCAGAATGTTGGGACCGCGTCAAAATCGTTATGGGACTGGTTTGAGCGCCCCCTTGTTTGAAGTAAATCTATAGAAGAAGAATCAGACGAGTAAAGTCGCTAAAGCTAGCCCTTAGGCTGTCATGGGTATAATAAGTGGTAACGACTTAATTTTCTTAGCCTCGGCACATGAAGGTGGATGGCGGGTCGTCTTTCTCGCCGTATAATCTTCCCTCTGACAGTTTACGGCCAGTGTGTATACTCTCTATAGTTGAGTTGGCTATAGGGGCACACACGTGGAGCAGAAATCTCGAAGCAAGTTTCTGCCCTGGGCCCCTGGCGGGGATCTACAATACTGTATGTTGCAAGTCGACGAGCGCCTGTTAAGAGGAAGCAGCATTAGCTAAGCGTAGACAACACTCTCGTCCGACTGAGAGATCTGCGATTGAGGCATCAAAGTCTCTCTGTCTCTTTGTCTCTGTGTCTGTCTCTCTGTCTGTGTCTGTGTCTGTGTGTGTGTCTCTTTCTCTGTCTCTGTCTGTCTGTATGTCTGCCTGTCTCTCTCCTCCCTCTATTCCTTAATCTATCTATCTATATCCATGTAACCTTATTCCCATCTATGTGCCTGTCGCTATGGGCTGCAGCGGTGTGTATACCTAAATCTGTCTCTCTTGGGTTTTGTTGCTACTATATAAAACCAATCTCCGTACTTTAATTAAGCTGCCACTTACTTGATCTCCATCCTGCCTTCGTAGCTGTCTTTTTTCCGTCTCTCTGACCTAGGTTTAGTCTCTACCTCTGTGTCTTTCTGTTTGTGGTTTTGTCTAGATATGTCTTTGCATTTGTCCTTGTCTTTGTCTCTTTTTGCATTTCTGTCTTTCTGTCTGTCTGTCTGTCTCTCTATTTACACGTGTGGCGCTTTTGTCTTCTGTTTCTGTCTGTCCTTTTGTCTGTCTGTCCGTCTTCTTGTTTGTGTCCATAGTAATTCTCTGTCTCTGCCTCTTTCTCCGTCCGTCTGCCTATTTGTCTTCTTTATTGTCCGTCTTTCTACTTCTCTGACTTCTTCTCTGTCTCCGTGTCGGTGTCTGACTTCCCCTCTCCGTCTTTCCATCTGACAGTTTCTTTCTCTATGTATGCGTCTGACTCTCTGTGTCGGTCTTGGACCCTCGCCTCACCCTTCTCCGTCGGCTGCTCGCCCCGAGGCAGAGCAGTCACACGCCGACGACAAAACCCCGCGTGTGCCTCTCCCTCTTTGTACGCCAACCGCCGTCGCCGCCTTCTTCAGAGACTGGGCGCAAGGCGTGATTGAGTTGTACCATCTACGACCCGGTGCCATCACCGGAGGGTAGGAGACAGCACCCGGACCTCCGCCACAGGGGCGGGGAATGCTGGGGAGTCCTGGGGGACATCCAGAGGCTGGAGATTGAGGAGATGATACACGTCTCCCGCTTTCAAGAATTTCATCAAAACGCCCACTTTTAAGTCCGTATCAAACGATCCGTGTTCTGAATACACGCAGACAGTCTCTAAATTACACACTTATATACTCATAGAATATACATACACAGTATATACAGCTTGTGTAGAATATACATACAGACCCTGCAGCATATTCAGTATAATATAGGCACTGTATATATTCATAAATAGTAGATACATGCCATATAATGCGATTGTCTCCTTAGGGCATTGGCGTAGGCTCGTGCCGATATCTTTTGAGACGTGTTGCCACTCTTGCGCAACCGCGACCTGCCCGTACCATTATACGGTGCCTATTATGAGACCAGTGATTTCGAAGGTGGGTTAGGTAATCGTTCACTTATTGCCCCTAAATAGCCTTCAATCATAGACTATGGTTGAAAGGTTTCAGATGAAACACAATGAGACACTGCGGTATAATGCAACAGCAGGATGGTCCTTTCGTATCGCCGACTGCATTTTGGCAAATAATATGTTAGTTTCGTATAACTCATTCGAGTGCAAAACACGTGTTCAGAGAGCAACGGTCAGGGTTCAGAGAGGGCTAAGGTTAGGGTCTAGAGGGCTAAGGTTAGGGTCTAGAGGGCTAAGGTTATGGTCTGGAGGGCAAAGGTCGGCGTTCGATTGTAATTTCGCATTAGATAAGCTTCGAAACGGATGAGTCGAATTATCCATTACTTTGAACACTCATTTCTCACGATATTACAGGACATTGTCTGGTATTGATTAGTACTTGTATAACCTGTAAACAATATAATAATAATAGTAGTATACATTGTGCATTGTGAATGTGTCAATCACTGAATCGATTCTAATAAATTTGATTTGATTTGATTTAAATAATTTGATTGTAGTTCAGAGAAGGATGGCTGCCTTTTTTAGCATTAGTCTGTCTGGCTAAGAAAATTACGAATGCAAAATATATCCTCGCATGCAGAGCGGGCGACCCAAACACAGTTCTCTAGCACTAAGCCACACGCATCATTATTCCAACGTAAAATAGTCATTCCGTACAGGTAACCATTCCCTTTAAATTAAGAAAGATTCAGGATTGGATGCTTCGTCAAGTGAGGTCAAAGCCCTGACACGTCAGCAGTCGTTGGGTGGGCAATGTTCTGAGGATTGAACCTCTCAGAATAGGCTTCATTTCCTGACAGCCATTCCCATCTTGCGTTCGTTTTCTGCTCCACCATTCTACATCTCGTAACCACGGAATAATTACCGCCATTAGTATGTGACACCAGGCGTTTTTTCAGAGCTCCTGGGGACCAGGGTTCAACGTCCAGTGTGACCTCTTGACCTTCCCTAAAGAGAGCCTCCACTTCTCTAACGTTGTGCAAAATAGTCCTCATATACTATAGCGACGTAATGGGCATTCAGAATACAGATCAATACCTTAATTATTTGACCAATTGGTCAGTACAGGGAGAGTCAGCTGGACCCAGGTGGGACCTGGAAAACTCATCTCTTCCTCCAATTGGCCGGGCATACGACCGATGTAAAATGACAAATCGCAACGGGACCAGGGCATGCACTCAGGAATCAAAGGATAGAGCGGCCACTAAAACGCTCATGATGTCTTATAGTCTCATAGAAATGTATCCAGCAATGGTATAGGCCTACTGTAGCTAAGTGCATATTGGTGTTGCTAGCAAAAATACCTTTGCAAGCCCATATGGGAGGAAATGCTTCTTAAAGAAAAACAAAACAACTTTCAGGTTTTTCTAGTGTATACTCATACAAGTTATAACCGATAAGTTTTGTATTGCTATTTGTCGTAGGCCCTATATAAAAACAAAATGCTAATTGATAATTTTTAAGACTTCGATGCATGTTTAATTAGAAAGACGACTGTTCTTCGTCGCCATCTGTACTGCCTTTAATTTTGTGACCCTATTCAAGCGGAACTCTGTTCCTTCTGGGTCTACCGGTTGTTTCTTAATACCCATGGATGTCAATGTTTCATGTCTATATTTTTTATTTTACTGATTGTTTTTGGGATTCAATAAACGAAGAATGAACAATTCAGACTTATGTAACTCATTTTTTTCAAATTCTTTTCTGCTCAAATGTCTATCAGAAAATGCTACGACGATCGAGGTATAGGATATGATCGCTAAAGCGGCGACATTTTACACGGAAACGTAAACAGTTCGATACCAGGTGCGATTTTCCGTTGGCCTCTCATCATTGGATTCATTTGCTATCGGAGGAAACAACGTTGGAAGTCGAAGCGATGCGGAACTGACTTGCATGCTCAAGTATAAGGTCTTTCCCGCTGATGATTATACATGGCGATGGCTCTGACGCCTGGCGACAACGAACTGGATCACCGAGCACGCCTTTAGTAGAAATAGGCAAGTGTTATAGTTCAAAACGCCGCAGTTGAAACTGGATGTAATCGTAATTGTAGCCGTAAACAGAGATGGGTACGAATAGTTAAATTGCTAATTGATTAGAATTGGCTAATGAAATTTGCTAGTCGATTAGAATTAGAATTAGCAAAAGCTTGTAGCTAATCGGTTAGAATTAGAATTAGCTGTTTGTCTAATCGATTAGCTAATCGATTAGTTACCCACCTCTGATCGTGAACTCCAAGTTTCTGAAGCGCTACTTACTCTAAAACTAAGCAGCGCAAAGAACTCTCTTAATTATAAAGAGCGCTGCATAAGTTATCGTTAACGACCAACTCAGCTGAAATAAAGTATGGAAATTGCAAAAATTAATTTAAATAGTTTCCAAACTCTTTCTTATGGTGCAGATTACCAAATAGAATGCCCTGGTCCCGTTGCCGTTTGTAATCTCATTATTACATCGCTCGGATGTCCGGTCAATTTGTGGAAGAGCTGGATTTTTCCAGTTCCTACTTGGGGTTTTGCGAAGAGATGGCGCTTAATTTTCGCTGTTTCACACTTGTCACATCTGCCATGTATACGCACTCAACATGGAGCGAGACTCCACTATCAATTAGACAACTCTTTCATTTATGTCTCTTCAAAAAATGGCCGAGCCACTTTTTAACTGAAAAAAAATTTTGACCCAGGGTTCCCAAGAATCTGCTTGATCCAACAGCGGATACTAATCCCTCACACCCACACCAAATGAGATTAAACGTGGACCTAAATTGTGTCGTTTAGCAATTTCCCTTAAATTGACCGTTACCTTGAAATGCGTGTTACTGAGTAATTAGTTAAGATTTATTATATTTGTTATTTAATACGCTTAATGTTGACTAGTTAGGCTAAGTATATTAACATAACATGTTTATTTGGTAACCGACTCAGTACATGTCGTAATCACATCAAGTTTTTACAAGTTTTGTCGGTTTACACAGGAGACCCAAAAGGGGCCGAAAATATTGGCTTTCCTCATGAGGCTGATCTTAAAATCTGGGTCGTACTCTACCGAAATTTTATCAGGGGCTATTATAGTGATAATCGTTAGCTAAAAAATTCTAAAGCGCTATGTATACCTGGTACTGTCTTATTCACGAGCAATACGTTGGGTCATGCAGAGGGGTCGACCAGAGATACAGATTGCCTGGAGACCAGCTGTAGAGATGGAAGAGTGTGTTGTTGTTCAAGCTGAGAGATATGAGAATCTGTTTAGTGTGGCTGCCCTCCTCAAACAGCGAACATGACTGAAGACTTACTGAAGTAGATAACATCATGGTGGTCAGATCCAACTTTGTGTGTTGTGAAATAATGCCGCTAAATATATTCCTTGTTGACTGCTATCTTTTATTGACAGATATAACAAAATAAGCCCTCAGAATAGGGTATACGACCGATTCTTGAATCGGAAATTGGTTTGCGCCGGGTTTGACCTATACCGATTAATCGGAATCGACGCATCCCAGGACTACCGATCCAAATACAAAATAAAGTAATATTTTTTACCACAAACAATTCATTTTTTGCATTAATACAAACATAGTAACCTGTTTTGGCGAACTCCTGCGGTAATATTTAATCTTATCATTGAAAGTCCGTGTAAAATAATAAAATTGTGAGTCGAGGCATCAACAGAATGGCGGAGAGTCGGGCTTTTGAGTAACAAACAGTGCCTAGAATTAACCAAATAAAAATCAATATTGTCGATTAATCGGATCGGACCCAGAATCGGCGAAAAAGCAGGTCAACTATCCGGAATCGGAAATCGGCCAAAATTGCCAATCGGTCACTCCGTATCTCAGAATGCTGAATGCCCAAAGATTCCTATAGGCCCACATATTAAAAACTCTACATTCAGAGTCAATTTTCGCTTTTTGTCTGCACTCATTGAGGTTGAAAGAAAGATTAAGCATTGCACCACAGATCTACCATTAAACCTTCGTGTCTTGTGAAGTAAAGAGTTATGGGAGGTTTTCAAGACCCGGTCACTGAGCATGCTTAGTATGCAATTCACAATTTTAGACATTATAAAACATCAATATTTTGAAAGGCTCGGCGGACCGGATGAACCCACTCGGCGGGTCGGATTATGGCCCGCGGGTCGTAGGTTAGACAACCCTGAATACTAAAAGGGATGTGTGCACGGTTTTAGATCGGTAGTTTCAGAGGTTTTCTGATCAAGTGGGGGTTTCTTGAGAAGCGAAGTGACCAGAAAGCGTTTAAAGAAAATAGAGAAATCTTCAGTGGACAGGAGAGGTTAATCTTTTTCAGTTATAATTGGAACAAGGACGAATGCATAGTTTTTGGGTTAAGAGATAGACGTATATGGGGTCCAATTCGCACTGTTTGTTTGGAAGCTATTTTAACAGATGTGACAATTCAGCCTCTGAGGTTAATGGTTGCAAACCAACTGATGAGAGGAGGGTGTACCATGCATGGATAATCATGAGTAGGGATGGAGTATCAGCACGTGGAGTGTTTGGACTTTTCAAAGGAGTGATTGATGAGAAAGCCGGAGGATAGTAATTTTATTTTTGTTCAAGCATAAGTACCGGTATACTATAGCAGAATGATTCAACTATTAAAGAAGGACGAGAATGCTGGAGGAATTCCGATTGATAAGTTGTTTTGTATATTTCCAAACGAAGCGAGGTCTAAAGGACTTGGAAGTTGGAATGAACTATAGCAAGGAGTAGCTATTTGACTTCTAACTCTGCGTAATCGAAACCAGTTTGATTTTACCAAACGTTGCTCAACCGTTTATACACATTTCCCTCTATATATAATATATATATATAACTACTATGTACACATTATACACAAATCGCTCCATGCCACAGCTTCTTTCTACATGTCACCGTTCGTCAAAAAGTTTCTTTCCTCTGCCTCTTTTTTTATTTCAGCAACCGTTGGTATACCATTGATTACAAGTAACCACCTCCAGACTTTCACATCTATGGACGGTGGTTGTAGGCTCCTACTTTTTCTTGTGTCCGATTTAAGGACAAAGAGGAACTGAGGATCACGACAACGTTTTATGCGTCTATTCAACTGTATCGCGTTTAAAGTGCATTCTCATAATCTCCTGGTCTTGCTTTCAAACCGTCCAAAGTCATTCAAACCAAGCTGTGACATGTGCACCGCTGCTTTCTTAGGCAATTAATTTCGCAACGTTTTGTCATGCATGGCTTTGAGATCCGCCAAAGTACGTTCAAGCACACGCTCCAACAAGAACAGCAAACGATCTGCCATGGGGCCTGGATTCCAATCTAAAGCAAACGCCATTTTTCCCAGCACGCGTGTGATTTAGTGACTGCCTTCTGCCAACCTGGTCGGATCATATAACAGGCCACTGTCAGACATCGTCGTCGTAAAGTCGCGTCATCGAAGAACAGTGCCAGGTACTTGGTCGGCTTGCGTACAAAGCCCTGCCAGTCAAACGGTCTACGCTGACAGATTATCGGCCAGGTTTTAACAATGACGCCATGGAGACAATCGACTTCAATCGCCAACAATTAAACTACCGACAATGCGTCCTGTGCGACTGCCCGAAGTCACTGATTTGTTAAGGATTGTGGCAAATTACGCTATAGACCCAGAATGAAAATGAGCAGACAAGTTTAGTAAGCTTAGTAGTTTCAGTTTAACGACGCTGTTTGAAAACAAAGATCATTAGCGTCGCCCTCCTCCTTCATCCAGGCTTGGGACTGGCACTGCCAGAGTACCAGCATGGCGGAGTCAAGCAAACAAGACTTTCAGAGCATCGACCAGTCAGCCAACCAGTCAATCTTTAGGTCGGTCAGCCAGTCAGTCTGTTTGTCTGTCTGTCCGTCTGTCTATCTGTCCGTCTGGCCATAATCTTATATCTGACTGGATATATCCTACATCCTTCCACATGAAATGATGACCTCATACGTATACGATTCCGGAAGTGACATTTGCATCGTACTTCGCATGCGCGTGGCCAAGGTCGAGACGTCCAGTCTTTCGGAATCCGTCATCGGCAGAGGGGGTATCAGGGCAGGGGGGAGTAGACTGCGTGGGCGGGGGAGAGTTTCATTGTTTGTCTTTCCCACGTTTCGTTTCTTCAGACCGGGCAAGAACTTCACAATCGGACGTCTGTATTGGACTGCAGCGATGTTCCCAGCCAAGACCGCACAGATAACGGCTTTCTTGAGCAAATACTCCAGAATATATGATGTGCCAAGGAGCCGGACAGACGACCAATCACAGACGGACACAGACAGACAGACAGGCACAGACACTCGCGATGTGACAACCACCAGGCCCATATGTAGGGTATGTAGGGTGATTGGTTACGGCAGACACTTCTGTTATTACATGCTTGGCATTGGTTGTCGTCTGATAACATTAATAATTATAATTGGACAATTCAAACCTAGCTATTGAATACCATTTAAAAAAAGAATAATCCCAGCAAGTTCGAAGCTCGATAAAATTATTTTGGACCAGTCTAATATATATATATATATATATATATATATATATATATATATATATATATATATATATATATATATATATATATATAGAGATAGATAGACATATATATATATATATATATCTGTCTGTCTCTGTATATATATACATATATGCCAATGCATGTAATAACAGAAGTGTCTCTGTATATATATATATATATTATATATATATATATATATATATATATATATGTACAGAGACAGGCAGACAGACAGCCAAACAGATGCAGACACAGACACATACAGAGATAGATAGAGCGAGAAGCAGTAAAATATCGTCTCAGTAGGCTTTCAGACCGAAGTTTCTAGGTGTTGGCCACACTTCCACAGCGTATACGTATTATATAGTCGGTCCATCGTTTTGCAGTAGGTTCCCTAATGACCTATATAGAACTAGAGCTACTTGCCTTTCGCTGTCCATTTTTCCGTATGCCCTTGCAGACCATTCTGTTAATGGTCTTTCGCTCTCAGGTCTAAAGCATCACCAAAGAGATTTGTCGAAGCGGCTCTATACAAACACAGTGGCGATTTAAAAAATGCCTGACTATAATATCCATATATAGATATAATATTATATATATATTATATATATATTATATATATCGTGACTAGAAACCTTTCTATCACATATATATATAATTATATATATAATATATGTGATAGCAACGTAGAAAGGTTTCTAGTCACAATGGTGCACGTTGTTCATAGATACGAGTATGCAGTAATTGCAGTATCTCTCTCCCATTTGTTTCTTACTGACATTGAAGTCATCGTTTATTCGGTAGATGTCGAAGCCATGTAGTCGCCATTTCACTTAAGCATTCGCTAGGCGTCGCCATGGTAAATGTTTCTTGTGTTGGACCCTCTCTCTATCTTTTGACGGACTTCTTGACCTATAGATGGCGCTCAAGCAGAGGATATAGGACTCTAGGAGAGAACCAAGAGGCCAGTAGATGTGAGAGAAAGAGTAGGGTAAGGATACAGCAAAGACTGTCAGAAACAGAAAGGAGTAGGAAAGAGAGGAAACGGGTTAATGTTTAGAGTGGCAAGGAAGAGTTCACAGATGAATGAAGAGAGCTAAGGGGATAGACAAAGACAGAAGGCAGAGAGAAGGAGAGAGAAACAGACAGACAGACAGGTAGAAACAGAGAGACCGAGAGAGACAGAGAGACAGAGAGACAGACAGAGACAGAAACAGAGAGAGAGAGAGAGAGGAGAGAGAGAGACAGAGAGAGAGAGAGAGAGAGAGAGAGAGAGAGAGAGAGAGAGAGAGAGAGAGAGAGAGAGAGAGAGAGAGAGAGAGATCTATACACTGACATATCTATGCATTTACTACTATAGATGTATCTATACACAGATAAGCACAGATTTACAAGAAATATTTATACATAGATAAAGTTATACGGTATACATAGACACGTAGGCACATCTGCACACAGGTATGGATGCTGATTTATATGGCGCCCGATCCGTGGCTAATGATTCGACCATATACATCTAGCCAGAGGGCATTGATGGCCTTTTCTTCCGCCGTCCATCATTCATTGTCCGCCTTTTCTACGGCAACAACAACAACGACGTTAGATGCGAATATGCCTATACACCAATTACAGTCTCTTACAGTCAACATCCTCTATATATTCCATCTATATACGCACACGCCCCTAGGCAACTATGTATACAGTACATACATGTATACAGTATATAAACACATATGCGGTTCAGATGGAATCGTTGTGTGACGGTCAAGATAATTGAGCTGGAACCGGCAGATTCCAATCAAACAGTGATCAAGATGTAACAGTAAATGGTACACATACCCTGAAATTTTCAGGGTATGTGTATAGAAATCTGGCTTAATGTGTTATTGTAGTCAGGGTAAGTGTGTAGAAATCACATTAATTTTCAGGGTATATGTATATACCCTAGTTTTTTCAGAGAATGTCTACATTCCCCGAGTGAATCAGGGAATATACCCTGAATAAAAATGCAGAGTTTTTTCAGCTATGCTTTTCTTAGCTGTCATGATAAACTTAATCGAACTATGAAAAATAGCCATAACAAGAGAAAACTTAGTTTATTCAGCAAACTTTAGCTGAAAGAGGTAACTTGTGCTTTGTTAATTCTGCTAAGAATGCGTAGACTCTTAGCATAGCAGAAATAACTTTTTGCTAACGTGCCCTGACTAAGCCTTTGTTTGTGCAGCTTTTCCGTATACGTGAATTGTCTATGCAGGCTTTGCTGAAATAGCATCGCGTCTTCGACATGCAGCGTTCTTGAGTCAGCTATGCAGCTCAGTTGACTTAGCCATCATTGATAGGTAGCAGCCAAGCTGTCCCGCCTAATGCGTTTGCTGGATTAACAACGCCACTTAGCTAGGCATCAGACAGCATTGATTAGATATATTGGCAGTACACACACACTCACACTCACACACACACACACACACACACACACACACACACACACACACACACACACACACACACACACATATTGTGCATCCGAGCGTATTAACCAAATCAGCCCAATGTGAGAAATGCCAACACCGAAACATGAAAAAATTACATGATTTGCATGCATGGAAGAATGCGAAAAACGCGTGAATTGCATGGTTACATGTGATTCACAGTTTTTCACGCAGGATATATATATATATATATATATATATATATATATATAATATATTGGTTATTCCCAAGGTCTGTGCATGTATGAAGGGTAGTGTTATTGCCCAACGTTTGTATAATGTCTTAAGTAGAAGTGAGTAAGTAAAGCATATATAAAACGTCGTCAATTGTTGTGCAGCAAACTGAAAATATCTATATATGTCTTCTTATATATTCGCACTGCAACATCCATCTCCACTTTTCGTTCCAACTTTAAAACTTATCCATAAATAATTAATTCCTCTGTTGAACGGATCTTTTGGAATTTGACTGGAAAGTTTGTGCATATACCAGACTGTTAAGCACCATCGATTGACTTAGACACGGTACGTGGAGACAAGTAAAGTGCTAATTAGACTGCACCGCCGAGGCGTGTGCACTTCTGAGCTTTGGACCACCTGTGGGGGAAGGGCGATATCAAATGCAGTTGCATTGTATTGTATCTTACTCACTCACGGGCCACCACCTACCGAAAGCTGCATAAACAACCGATGTCTTCAAAAACACCGCCTGTGGAGCATTGCCTAAACTACCCACGACTCCAGGAACGTAACCAACCGCTCGTATACTGTACTATAGATGTGCAAATCACTTATAACCTTTATACAAGGCGGCCTAGACGGCCATTGCAACAATACTCTCAGTGTGTTATTGCCGTATGAAAGCTAAAATGCCTGAAACTCGCAGCATACTTCGACATTACTAGAATACCAGAGCAGCATCTTGAATATAAAATAAACGTTTGCTATACATCATTACAGAGAGTCTCGTCATTTATTAATATAATTCCAGAAGTAAACTAACTCGGGCTCTTGTTATGAGAAATGATCTGGCAACAACAACGGAGGCCTTGCATTAATAATAATAATAATAATAATAATAATAATAATAATAATAATAATGATTCATAATGATGATTGATACATGACGATGATTTCGATGACGATTCAGACAGTTGACAATGATAATGATAATGATAATGATAATGACAATGATAATGATAATGATAATATAACGATAACAATAACAATAACAATAACAATAACAATAATAATAATAATAATAATAATAATAATAATAATAATAATAATAATAATAATAATGATACATTAATAATAATAATAATAATAATAAGAACACGAAGACACCTTTGCTCCGCCGGATCTTAACGAGTTCTAGCGTCCCAGAATGGATTTTTGTATCTCCGGATAATGATGATGATGATGATGATGATGATGATGATGATGATGATGATGATGATGATGATGATGATGATGATGATGATGATGATGATGATGATATGATAATGATGATAATAATAATAATAATAATAATAATAATAATTTTTTTATAATTCCTGAGGGATCTGAGGTACCTCGGGTAAAAATAATAATAATAATAACTCTAACAGTAACAACAATAGAACGTAATAGCACGTTTTTCAGAAAAAAACGTGAGGAACTATTAAGAAATAGGCTTATGCGAGCTCATAACTTTCCTACCAGTCGCATTAATTTTCGTGGTGTACAGAACGCATTACATAAGCAAGTATAACCTCCCCGCGGAGGTAGCATGACACCGAACAACAACAATACTAAAAAAGACTGGTATGCAAACAAATTCCAATCCCAATCTTGCGTCATATTAGTGCAAAAGGTCTCAATGAGAGCTTGTCAGGAAAAACACATCTCTAACTCCATTGGTACTATTCCTACATTTTTACTTCCTGATTATTTCAATTTCGACTTTAAAAAGAGCTCTTCAGATTCGCTTCATCGTCAACATTCAGGAGCTAATCTGGTCTAGTATCTATTGCTTAACTTCATCTTATGACTACTATCGTTGACGTCGACCCTACATTTCCTGTTTGTCTTCAAATAAAAAGCCAATGTTTTGACCATAAGAGTTTTTAGCTTCACACTATAGAGCGCTAAGTAAGTTCTATACTGGCACACATGATTCAATTTTCACATTTGAAATTTGAAATTTTATTAGATTTAAACGACGTCAGGAAATATAACCATCCATCCACTTCAGCCCCACCCAAGGGCCGGCGAATCCCGCACATGGAGCTAACGATCCATAAACATCGGATGCCAGGCCCGATCCCAGGGGACCAGCCGTGAACACCGAAATTTCGGTCCAACTCACAGGCCAGTGCAAAGCTGGTAATAGGCCCATGCCACATGGGCAATGTAGGTCCCATCAAATTCAAATGCTCATTATGTATTTCGGTAATCAATCAGTGCGAACTACATAAGCATATTATGTATGTTCGATGTTTATATATATATGGGTATGTATGTAGATGTATGTACATGCATATAAGCTATATGTGTGTATGCATGTTTGCATGTACAGGGATGTACGTATTAGCTAAGTTATTAGTTCACTAAAAGTTAAACTAACCACTATTGCATTCTCTTATTTACAGTTGGCAACATTACTTATCTACTGCATAGCTGTTCTGAGATGGCCCTGGCTAGCGGGATCTTAGGCCCCTTCTGGGTCTCCTGTGTAACTTTAACGAATCTGCCCGAATCCGATGGAATTGTTACCGCGAGCTTTGTAGACAACGGACGAAGAGCACAGTATTTGGTCAGATGATTTTGGTATACCATGATCCATTTGTGATGTCCACTAGGCATGGACTGCATATCATTCAGGTCCACTTGTCCATGTGAGCCATTATTATAATAGTCCGTCACCACTCGTTATGTTGGCGTACTTGACAGCCAATACATAAAACAAACAGATGTAGCCTACATGCCTCAAAGTTCTTGTGAAATGGAACAGTAGATGTTACACATACCCTGAAATTTTCAGGGTATGTGTATAGAAATCTGTCTTAATGTGTTATTGTAAAGCCTTTCAGGGTATATGTGTAGAAATCACATGAAATTTTCAGGGTATATGTATATACCCTGGTTTTTTCAGGGAATGTATACATTCCCCGAGTGAATCAGGGAATATGCATCTACCCTGAAAATTTCAGGGTATATTATACACATTCTCTGATTATGCAAATTCCCTGTAACATATATACATATATATACCTCCATGTACATATACACATACAAATGCACATACATACCTCCACAATGCATACATACATATATATATATTGTACCTACATACAATACATATCCAGTTATCCACACACATATACCTATATACGAACCCTTACATATGCAAATACACACTTGCATATATACATGCATATACCCATACATAAACATGCTCAGCTATGCATACCTACATACATCCCCACATACATAAACCCACCTATATGAGCACAACCACCTATATATACATCCATATACAATATTAAACAATATTATAGTGCCTCTTTTCTTTGTCTGAAGACCTCTTTCTTTTCTCTGGGTCTTTCGCACTGGGTGCGCCTCTGATTGGTTTGCACTGCGAGAGGTGCCATATAAATTGATAGATACAATACAATACAATAC
Organism: Aporrectodea caliginosa; assembly: GCA_020284085.1. Classification (NCBI taxonomy): domain Eukaryota; kingdom Metazoa; phylum Annelida; class Clitellata; order Crassiclitellata; family Lumbricidae; genus Aporrectodea; species Aporrectodea caliginosa. The sequence goes on along the minus strand of JACEVL010000175.1, from coordinate 183,695 downwards.
AATACAATGAAATACATACATGTATATATATATCTATATATACCTATATATATACATATATATATATACTTCACATGAATATGCCTAGATTTATACACATACATATACATACATACATACATACATACATACATACATACATACATACATACATACATACATACATACATACATACATACATACATACATACATACATACATACATATGCCCATCTACATTTGCGTACTTGACATTGTATATGCCCCTATGCCCCTATACACTACCTATAGACCTGGATCCATATATATATATATATATATATATATATATATGTGTGTGTGTGTATACATATACATGCACACACACAAACACACACATATATATATATCCACATATGCACACATACTTCTCTTCCCCATCCTTCGACTAATGAACCCCGTTTGCGTCGTAAAATCAACTAATTAGGCCGATTATTATCTGCGTGGTTCAGCAGTTTAATGTAGTCCCCCTCTTCTAGCGAGGAGCAAGTCAAGGCGAATCAGCGTCCGAAACATTTAAACTTTGTAGAAGGATTCAACTACCGAATCGGGACGCCATGTAGGCTAGTAATGATGCGGTGTTACTAAATGTTCAAGGAACAAAACATTTTGAAATTTGACATTTTGAAATTTGAAGATAACGCTCAAGAGAACCCATTTAGTTGTACAGATATAATATTTGTACAGATCTTATATTAGCAGTAGATTATACTCGTTATAATATGATAGTAGGCCTATCATATATTAGGATAGTAAATAATATCATTATATTACACAATAGAATCATATAGTATAATAGTAAATAGTAATAGTAAATAATATAATAATATATTATAACAGTTCATATATGATATTATGACGTCAGCAACAACTCAAAACTATTATTGTTTTGTTAGATTTCTTGGGGGGAATACATCATGGGGAACATCCCCCAGAGGTGCATAGATTAAACAATTAACTGATGGTTGAGTACCTGACCCAAAAACGCTACAGAAGTAAGCAACAGAACGTTGCACTTTATATTCTATGACTATGCCGCGTTGATGACCGCGCTTTCTCAGCGGCCGGCCACAGAAGCTGGAACGGTCTTCCTCCTGCCCTGCGAGCGGCTAACTCAGTTGACTCCATTAAATCTGAACTCAAGAGTTATTTGTTTTCTAAGGCCTACCCTACTCT
>JACEVL010000175.1:165000-175000 GCA_020284085.1 Aporrectodea caliginosa | reverse complement strand
ATTCGGTCTCTCAGTCAGTCAGTTAATCAGGAACTCGGTCAGTAAGTCAGTAAGTCGGTCAGTCTGTCTATCTATCTATCTGTCTGTCTATATTCTGCTTGCCTGTCTGTCTGTCTGCAGTAAGTTTTATCTGTCTCTCTAATTTGCTGTCTCGCCGTCTCGCTGTCTGTCTGTCTGTTCGTCTCCCACTCCCACTCCCCGCTCTCCATTTCTTCTTCACTTTCCTTTCGTCCCTCATTCGCTCTCTCCATTATTCCTTCTGTCTTATACCGATCTCGCTTAATTGCTTATCTGTGCAACTATACCATACCCATTATACACTTGCACTTATATATACATACATACATGTATACACACACATATACATGTATGCATAGATGTATATAGGCTACGTGCATATAGAGACATATATATATTATATATATATATTTTGTATATATATTATATATATAATATGTGTAGATATATGAGTGCTTTGATGTGTGTGTGGCCGGAGGCTTGATGTGTTCGATGCGCTTGGATACGGAAGGGGAAGACCGGATATCCGGTTGTGCCCCCGGAAGCCAATGAACAGCTTACATGGATCTGAAATTGCTCCCGAAAGTCCGCAGGGGATGACTGCTGTCTCTGGGATGAGTGAGTGAGTGAAGGGAGGAAGACGGGTGGAAAAGAATGAAAGGAGAGAGCAAAGGGTAAAGGAAGGAAGAGAGACAGGAAGAAATGAAGACGTTGAAAAGGAGAAAGAAAAAAGGAGAGAAAGGAGGAAATGACTGAAGCAGGGATGGAAGGGAGGAAGGAGAGAAGAAATAAATCAAGAAAAAAGAAAGGCAGACAGAAAGAAAGGAAAAGAAAATAACAGAAGGAGGGATAGAGTAACGAAAGAAGGAAGGAAGGAAGGAAGGAGAAAAGGAAGGATGTAAAGGAAGGAAGGAAGGGAAGAAAAAAAAGAAGGAAGGAAGGAAAGAAGGAAGGATGTAAAAAAGGAAGGAAAGAAAGAAAGAAGCAAGGAAGGAAGGAAGGAAGGAAGGAAAAAGGAAGGATGTAAAGAAGGAAGGAAGGAAGAAAAGAATGAAGGAAGGAAGGAAGGAAAGAAGGAAAAGGATGTAAAGAAGGAAGGAAGTAAAGAAGGAAGGAAAGAAAGTAGTAAGGCAGGAAGAAAAGAAAGAAGGAAGAAAGGAAGGAAGGAATCAAGCAAGCAAGGAAAAAAAGGAAGGAAGGAAGGAAGGCAGGAAGGAAGGAAGGAAACAAGGAAGGAAAGAAAGAAGGAAGGCAGGAAGGAAGGGAAGGAAGGAAGGAAGGAAGGAAGGCAAAGAAACCCACGGTAGCTGGAAGAAAGAAACGAGTCCTTTCAGTGGCATAATGCTTACTTAATTAGTTACAGTGCTTTCAATTCAGCCGATGGACAGAAGGCGCCTGTGATCGCCTGTCGCCTTACTCGTCTTAAAAGCGTGTTTTGGCAAAGTAAAGAGAAGATGCTTTCGCGAATGAAGCCGATGTAATTAAAGGATAGATCGGATTACACGAAGAAGAAGAAGAAGATCCCTGGACAGGAGCAGATTGAGTATCGAGAAGAACACAGACTTTCCAGAGAAGTTCTCACACATCGCAATCGATATTACAGACAGCGAGGGGATTGGTAAATAAACCCTCAACTGTAATTATTTCACAGTTTAAAGGTTGTGCAGGAATTACCGGCACCAAAGCGTTCACGGATGAAGCAAACAAGCAGATGGACTATAAATATGCAAACGCACACACATACATGCATATAGACACACAGAATAAGACATACAGGCAGACAGACGGACAGAAAAGCAGCAAAGCGATACAAGGGTATACGTGGGGAAACAATAAGCTGCCCGCCTGATAGACGAAGGCGGGCAGGCAGACAGACAGACAGAAAGAAAGAAAGACAGACAGGCGGACAGAAATACAACCAGAGTTACCAGACGGACGGATGGAAAGAAAGAGTGGTGTTTCTTTGAGTGCTTTTGTGTCTTCTTTGCTTCTTCTTATTGTCTTCTTTTTAGTTCTTGTTTTCGATTTGTTCTTTCCCCTTCTTCTCTCTGCAATTTTTCTTCTCAGTTCTTTCTTCTCATTTTTTCTTCACGTCTTCTTCTTGCTTCTCTTCTTCTCTTCTTTTTCATCTTCTCTTATTTTTGTCCTCCTCTTTGTCTTCTTCTCTTCATCTTCTCTTCACTGAATGCAGCATCAAGCTTGCAATCAGTGGACTTCGCAGAAACTAATCTGCTGTAAAGCAACTTCAAGGTATACTTTATACCCTATCCCTGGACAAGTCGTCTGATTGTAATTGGCACGTGCTCTGTGCATTGGACCAGTTGTATAGAATTATTATTATTGCCTCGTGTAGCCTACTTTGTCATTGGAACAGTGGACCAATTGTTGGATTGTCATTGGCACGTGCATTTTAACCGACATATATCTTTAAATCCAGGTCAATGTCTCCTCCGAATGAAGGAGGTTTTTATTTACTTACCTTGAATTTTACCAAATGCCATCTTAGATTGACTTCGCTTGATTTCAAGTTATTCTAAACTAGCAATTTTTACCCGGCGTTCGCCCGGGTTTTCCCCAGGCGTAATTTTTAACGGCTGCAAATAAAGGCTACTTACTTACAGTACTTACTATATTTGCTGATGGGCTTCAAATATTTAAAAAAATGTCCATATATCTGAATGGAAACGATATTTAGAGGTGAACATAGTTGCTTTGCCCGTGTACTGCACGGGTTATCTCTACCTTATAATTATAGGCAATATTATTATTTTGTTCCCCGTTCTTTACGGTTTATCTCTACCTGAAATAGGCGTATTATTTTGTTCCCCGTACTACACGGGTTATTTCTAAATTATAATAGGCGTATTATTTGCCGTTGGCCAGCGTGACGTAAGATTGCATATTTAGCCGCGTGACGTAATTTAAGATTGCATATTAATTTTAGTGACGTGGACAAATGGGCATGCTTATAATGTCCATAAATCGGAATTGAAAGCAAATTATGAGCTGAAAGTAATTGGGATGAGATAGAAATTCGAATAGCTAAAGTAAGTTTCGAGTTGCTTTGACCTAGAAAATCGGCAATGGCCGTGGTTGCAAAAAATGTGAGCTTAGTGTAATTAGGTCACCAAATCTGTAAATGGTTGCGCTGACCTAGAAATTCGCCCGTGGCGACTTCTGATTGGTTGCTAGATGCTCCGTGTGACGTAAGATTGCTTATTAAGCATGCGTGACGTGAACAAATGGCCTTACTATGGGCGGTATTGAAATAAGCTCGCTGAAAAGTTAAATTTAAAATGGCCATATATCGGCGTTTAAATAAAATTGCGAACTGAAAATAGTCGCGTTGACCTAGACGTTGCGTAATAATGCTTTGTAAATTTTTTCAACTCGCTAAACCGTTCCGTTTCGGAGCCTTTAGCCGGACAGCGATGCATTGCAAACATACATACATACATACGGAAGGACAAACTTTAAGAATTATAGTATAAGATTAATTTCAGATCCAGTTCTGTCCGGGTGTACGTTACACGCCATTTGTAGTACGTGGTCTATATGGTTAAACTTTGGTATCTATAAATCTATGATGATGCTTATACATTACACATGAATTAATATAAATATAAATATATATTTTTAATTATGTATCACTAAAATCAACATATATTGTAATCGTAATTATGTCTTACAATGATCGATGTATATAGTACATTCTGGTGTTAAAAATAAATATGTACAATACTTTAATACAACGGTTATACATGGCACTAAAATAACTATATATGGTGGATGTAGTTCTCTAATTAATATATATGTATAATATATATATATATATATAATATATATTTATACAGAGCTGGGTAACTTTTCGATTGGATTCTAATCGGTAAGCTAATCGATTAGACAGACAACTAATTCTAATTCTAATCGATTAGCTAAACGATTTTGCTAATTCTAATTCTAATCGATTAGCAATTTAACTAATCTCTGATATGTAGGCCTATAGAGCCATATATACTACTGTAAATACCCTCTAGATGGCCTACTATAATCAGCATATAGGCTGCAGTACTATCGCACTGGTTAAAACTGGTGCTTTTCTCAAACCTGCATCGTGTAATTAATTATAATTGGAACATCAAATCAAATGCCTGGGGTTCAGGTTTGTAATTAACTTTGTTGCATTCCACATAATGAGAATTTCTCTTTTAACAAGAGCGCTGGTCATCCGGGTTCTCTTATTCCACGAATACTTCATAGAAAATAACATCGATACCCTAACATTGATGGTAACTAAATAATATTAGTCTATTGCTACTTTTTTCATTATCTGCATGTACCAGGTTGCGGTATGACAACCTGTTTTCTTATTAAACAAATATATATATATTTTTTTAATAATAATAATAATAATAATAATAATAATTATAATAATAATAATTATAATAATAATAATTATAATAATAATAATAATAATAATAATAATAATAATAATAATAATAATAATAATAATAATAATAATAACCGTTCCAGACTTTTAATAATTTAATTAATCTTGAAGTCCCTGAGGGATCATGTTTACCTCGGGGCAATAAAAAATAAAAAAAATAATAATAATAATAATAATAATAATAATAATAATAATAATAATAATAATAATAATAATAATAATAATGAGGCACATTTCCGGATGGCTGTGTAAACTGGGACGAGGCCTGATTTCTCGGAGAACGTTTTTTACTCCTAACCTAATTTTTTGTTCCTGAGGGATTATTTCTACCTCGGGTAAAAAAAAAAAAAAATAATAATAATAATAATAATAATAATAATAATAATAATAATAATAATAATAATAATAATAATAATAATAATAATAATAATAATAATAATAATAATAATAATAGAGATTTGAGTGCCGTAGTTCGTAAGCAGTCGATGACTCGAAGCAACGATTCAGAAGCACTTCATTAACCAAACGTATCAATCTCATTGAATTCAATTCAGTCTACGCCTAAAATAATTTAATCTTTTTCTGATTCTGGGTGCAAACTAATCTAGTGGTTAGCGTGATGGATTGTCAGTCTCTATACAACCAAGATTAATCAAACCGTCTTACAGTGTATACAGGCATTTATCAGGATATTAATGCGGCGGATTGTGGCCACCTCAGCAAAGTGCTGCACAAATTGCTACCTAACTGACAGCAATAGAACCATTTTTCTAAAAGCATTTCCTTCTACTCAGTCGCCGGTATGCTTCCAATTTATCGATCGCCAGCAATTATAATACATATACATGTATATTGTCGTCATAAGCAATATAGTATCTATATAAAATAATATAAACTATAATATATTGTGCTATAGATAACATCTGTGAGGTTCAAAAGGGTGATATATAAATAACCATAATAGGTCCTACATACATACATACATACATACATACATACATACATACATACATACATACATACATACATAAATACATACATACATACATGCATACATACATACATGCATGCATACATACATACATACACACATAGGACATACATACATACATACGTATATATATATGTATGTATGTATGTATGTATGTATGTATGTTTAATATACATACATTACATACATACATACATACATGCATACATACATACGCGTATGCATACATACACTATAGTCTATTGAAGATTGATTTTACATATATATATATATATCTGCATTGCATATAATATGAAAGCAATCAGAGAGGCATCTCTCTCTCTCTCTCTCGTATCGATTGAGTTAAGGCAGCTGCCTCCGTATCCACCTCCTCTTCCTCCTCCTCTTCCTCCTCCTCCTCCATCAATTGACTCCAGGCCCGATGGTCGTCGTCTCGTCAGCCTCATCAGCCGTCCATGGCATCTTCATAGACGGATGCCGCCGTGCATCTCCGCTCTCTTCTGCATCTCTCGTTTCCTGCAGCAGCAGCAGCAACGGACTCCAGGAAGCCACCAGCATCCTTTCTCGCTGCTGCCACTACTGCTGCTGCTTCTGCTGCTGCTGCTGCTGCTGCTGATACTAGCCTGGGAATTTCGACCGTTGCATTCCACGTGACGTGCAGATGGACACAACAGCGGAACGGCGTAAAGCGGCGACTGCGGCCTAATCACGCGCAGCGGTGGCGGAGTAATTGAGAAAAAGGCGCAGCGTAAATGTCCGATTACTTTACGCTACACGACTGCAGACGGGAAGAAAAGACCGAGGACAATCATGCACGACAAGCAGAACTGCGCCGTTCGCAACACAGAGAACTCCTCGTCGACAGAGGGAGTCGACGGATACGTGAAGGTTCCTTCGCGGATCGACGACAGAGGGCTTCCGGAAGCAGTAGAAGACTCGGAGAAGAAGAACTCGTCGTCGTTCAAGGACGCTGAGGTGGGGTGCACGGACACGATGGCGGTCCCGTTCCGGAAAGGAGCGACGACGGCGGAGAGTCTACGGCGCAGGAGATGGACGACGCTCGAACGATATCTGGGTCTCGTCATCGTTGTCCTACTTCTGACCTGCCTGGCTCTTGTCATCATCACTTTCAGTCAAACTCTACGAAAAGGTAGGAGGATAACAAGGCTATTGTTAACTATTGTATTGTATTGCTCAGATGTCTAAAGCGCCTCTCACAGTACGACCTATTCAGAGGCACTCCCATTGCGAAAAGCCTCGATTGAAAAGAAGTCTTAAGAGAACGGGGAGAGATAGGATTACGCCCAGTTAAGATCACAGAGCGAGTCATGATCGTTCCAGATCAAAGAGGGAAGATCGTTCCAGATCAAAGGGAAGATCGTTCCAGATCAAAGAGGGAAGATCGTTCCAGAGCAAAGAGGGAAGATCGTTCCAGATCAAAGAGGGAAGATCGTTCCAGAGCAAAGAGGGAAGATCGTTCCAGAGCAAAGAGGGAAGATCGTTCCAGAGCAAAGAGGGAAGATCGTTCCAGAGCAAAGGGCCAACAGACGCAAAATCGCGAAATTGGGCGGTAGCATTCTGAATCCGAGGCACCAAGAGGTCATGTCGGTCTAACGAGCGGAGATGGCGACCAGAGGCAGCCGAAAGAGGACGACGGATAAGATAACAAAGATAGCGTGGAGCCTGACCCAAAAACGCTATGGAAATAAGGAGTAAATGCTCAGTCATGTTCTCTGGTATTCTCTCTTATATTGCCCTGTGCTGAAGTGCGACTCAAACTGTGGTCTGCTATCCGGTGCTGGTCCACGAGTTAGTGGTTACCGGATCGCGGAATGATAACCGAAATGACAATTTTTATTGCACTGAAATACAATATTAAGCTACATACGCTTTGTATATAGTGTATGTCATACACTATATACAAATCGTTTCTGACGTTGACTTAAAGCAACGGGGCGGAGAGTGGGTTGAATGGCACGAAGATCAGAAGGACGAGGGTTTCTAATCGGAAGATTGCGGGTTTTTGCGTCTGCTTAGCGAACTCCTTCGCGGCCTGTGCTTGTGCTTGGACTAGGTCTATCGTCTTTGACTTCGTCAGATCGACAAGGGTCACCAACGTCCTCGTGTTTGAGCAGGTTTATCTTATGCTTGGACCGGATATGAATATGCACACTTCTTGTTGAACCGCCGGCAATTTTCAGCTGCGATTTACATACCTGGCATTGAGCCGTCTGGCCCACAGAATCGCTGACGAAGTGTTCCCAAACATCACTCTTTACATTTGCTGATTTAGACAATGTTTTTTAAGTCATTAAATTTAAATAAAAAAGAGTTTACCGCTATTATTTACGAATTCCATGCGACGACGCCGACAAGTCAATAAACTCAACTTTAGTCACTGGTCGTGTGAAATGCGAAGCCTCACTCATATGGTGTCACCAATAAAGACATGAAATGAGCCGATAAATAAGTTAGTAGTAGTCTTATGTAACCCGTTATCAACCACTATTACCATAAACACGAGCTTGCATTTCTAATAGCAACATAAGCTGGAAGTAAACGACAAGTGGTAAGCTGGAAGTAAACGACAAGTGGTAGGCTACGATGCACTGACCCCTTGGGCCCTTGTCCAGAACCTTGGGATTCGCACGCTGTCACTTCAAGGACCATAGGGTAGGAAACAAGCGCCCCACTTACTTTCCACTGTGTTGTTTGTGGGGACTTTATTTAGGAACGTACACGCTATCCATAGTGTAGTGGCAACACTGCTTCAAATATTAAACGTGGAAAGTTCCTTTGAGGGCACTTCTACCTAAAGGCGCTATACTTTATCCCACAAAGTGGCGGTGACCGATCCTCTCCTCCCTCCCATACTCCTCCAACTCCCCCTTATTACCAGCACCATCATTATTATCATCATCATCATCACCACCATCATAATCATCAGCCACAGCAACAACTCACCACCGTCATTAATTCCCATCGGCCACCGTCACCGCCAATACATACCACCACCGTCATCATCACCACCCAACGTCATCGTCACGGCGTTAATCATTAACATCGCGATAATTGCCACTATTATGCAACACTTCTCTCTCTCTCTCTCTCTGCCAAACAACGTCGAGCGCTAAGTTGGCCATCGCTTCCAATGCATGCCTGAATAATGGTCTCATCAAGAATAGATGAACGCAGGGACTTCTCAAGAATTCGTGTCGTCGCCCGCAGAGCGGCAGAAGTCATAAAGCTAAATCGTGCCTGACGACGAGCGCCATGAAGGACGGACCGACGGACGGACGGCAATATTAACATCCATTTAGAGTGTGACACGTTCGTCAAGTCCAACAATGCGTTATGCAGAACGATGGCCATCCCTGCAGCGGTGGCGACGGCGATAGACAGGCCTGACAACTGGACCGACCATTTAGCAGGGAATTTATTGAGCGATTTCCAGGCCGTTCCTGGAATATTTATGCAGATAATTGTCCTCCGGAGACGAGGAAACATCCAATTGACTAATCAGTATATATGCACACATGCATATATACGTACATACATACACACATACATGCATACGTACATACCATACATGTATGCATACATACATATTACATAAACGGATCGCAACTGCATGGTCTAAGTTTAATGGTACGTCACCGTTACTGAGGGCTATTCTATGTACATGTAAACACGCACATATATGTATATATATATATATATATATATATATATATATATATATATATATGTACACCAGTGTCAGTACTGTTCAACGTGATTATATCTATATAAACACATACATAATTATTGTATTGTATTGTATTGTATTTGAACACTTGTTATAGCGCCCCTACCAGATTTCCCATTCAGAGGCGCTCCCGACTAGGCCTACTGCGCGGACGCTGAATCGGAGTTTCACGCCGAAGCGCATGAGCAATTGCGAGTGAAGGACTTGCCCAGGGTCCCTACATTATATATGACATGCTGTTATACCACCCTTTATGCACTGCAGAACTGTTTAGTTGTTACCTGGAAAAATAATCTAAGATGATCTAAGAAGTTTTATATCACCACTGTCGTATACAGTGTTCCGGTTGAAAGCAAAGAACTGAGTCGAAGAAGATACGGAGGAAATTAGTCCTGGAAAAGATGAGCTCTTAGTTGAGATCCGAAGACCAGAACTTTGCCGGAAGAGAGTTCCGGAGGCTATAGGGCCAGCAAAGAGAAAGGCGGAACAGCAGATTGAAAATGTCAGAAGACCTGGTTAAGTACAGAGAAGTCTCTGAAGTCTGCAAAGGCTGAAGATAACAGGGTTGACTGAAATGGAGAGTCTGTTAATACAATTATCCCAGTCTTGAAAGCTATTCGCCTTTCTACGGGCAACTATTGCAGTGAATTAAGTATCGGTTATATATTTTCATATTTTTCAGTTTTAGGGATAGTTCTGTTCAGGGCATACTAGTTTGAACACTTTGAAGCTTCATTAAGGTAGCTTTCGAAATGTCATTTAGAAGCGAGTTGCATTGAACGAGACTGCTGGA
>JACEVL010000175.1:132500-160000 GCA_020284085.1 Aporrectodea caliginosa | reverse complement strand
GACTTTGAACAAGTCCTTAACTCCCATTTGCTCAGCGCGGTCGATGTTCTGTCGTATTGTCGTGCGTGCACTTCTGAACTTATAATACAGTACCTCCTCTGAGGTCCCGTTTGCAAAATGGTGTTGGGGGAGTTTCTCACTTCCACTTAGTCAGAGGGTCCCTGGACATGAAAAATCACCGAGGTGCTTGTCTGCCATGACGTGACGAATGACGTAATCGCCAAATCCAAAATGGCCGCCGTCGGCCATATTGGAAAATTCACCTTTCTTGTTTTTTACAGTATCTGCATGTGTAATACCTCAAATATAACTGATTTAGGTATGTAGAATTCATTTTTGATGTTGTTTTCGTCATTTGGGGTCAAAATCCAATATGGCCGCCGTCGGCCATATTGGAAAATTCATGTTGCTTATTTCTTACAGTATCTCCGCGTGTAATACCTCTAATGATTTTGGAATGTAGAATTCATTTCTGATATTATTTTCGTCATTTGGGGGTCAAAATCCAATATGGCCGCCAATATGGCCGCCGTCGGCCATATTGGAAAATTCATGTTGCTTGTTTCTTACAGTATATGCACGTGTAATACCTCTACTGTTACTGATTTTGGTATGTAGAATTCATTTCTGATATTGTTTTCGTCATTTGGGGGTCAACAACCAATATGGCCGCCAATATGCCCGCCGTCGGCCATATTGGAAAATTCATGTTGCTTGTTTCTTACAATATCTGCACGTGTAATACCTCTAATGTTACTGATTTCGGTATGTAGAATTCATTTCTGATTTTATTTTCGTCATTTGGGGGTCAACAACCAATATGGCCGCCAATATGGCCGCTGTCGGCCATATTGGAAAATTTATTTTGCTTGTTTTTTACAGTATCTGCACATGTTATACGTCTAATTTGACTGATTTAGGTATGTTGAATTCATTTCTGATACTGTTTTCGACATTCAGGGTCATCTTTAGCTTGAAAGGTCACGGTCAAGGACATTTTGTTATATCAACGATTTGGATTATAACTTCACCGAATGAAGCAGTAGAAACATGTATAATATCTGTAATTCATCAAATTAAGTCAAACTAATTATGTCAGTTAATTATGACATCTTAAATTCGATACTGATATTGTATAATGCTATATTTCAATACATCAGTTAAGATTGTTCTAAAAAATGTCAATTTAGATCGTTTTGAATTTTGCCAAGCAAATTTGAGGTGCAGGTTTTTACCGGACGAGTTTTCTGCCTTACCATGACAGAATATGACCCACAAAAATGCAGCAGAACGGCAAGTCTCAGCTGGTCGAACGTCTCACAGGTTGCAGTTGACCTGGCCCCTGCCCATACATGTACAAAGTACCTCTCTGCTAATAGTACATCTTGCTCTAGTAGCGCATCTGTCTCTCCAAAGGTTGTCAGATACTGTACTGTGCTGGATCACAGGCCATAGCTGCATGTTTGGATCCCGCCTTGCTCATGCAATCAGTCTAATGTTGCCACTCATAAATGTTGTTGTAGATTTCATGTCTAAGATGCGGCAGATGCCACTTACACACTATACACAGTTCCCCAATATGGGTGTGGTCATCGACGCCATCATAACATCCGCTTCATTCCTTTGCCAAAAATGTGAAGTTCATCCATCTGGTATCTGACTCCTACATTGTGATGTCTCTTAAGAAAGGAGAACGCATGAGGTGTACTGACTCAGCATCAGGCATCACCATTATTGGCATGAACAGGTATACAGAACACACCCATTCCTCACCAACCTGAACAGTTCTGGGAATCGCAGGAAACCAAGCGGAATCTGCAGCTGCTGGTTAGAGATATTGTTTGCAGTCGAGCGTATACGGCGATGATACCATCATCCCCAACTCTCTTGTTTCTAATGATGACGCACTTCCAGCAACAGTGACTTGCTATGAAGATCTCAGACCTGTTGAACTGGATCGAGGAGGCAGATGCCAGGCTGGTTGTACATGTAGACTGGGCTGTTCTTGTGCAACGATGCAAGAGAGTTGTCGTAGTCTCAAATGACACAGACACTTTCGCATTACTGCTACACTACACACCATACTTCCAAGACCTGTGGTCGGAGGAGATGTGGCAGCAGTATGGAACTGGTGAAAAGCGGCGCAAGCTTCCACTGCATCAAGCGGTTTCTAAACTGGGAGCATCACTGGTCAAAGCAGTGATCAAGGTACATATTTTGATCGGAGATGATTGCATGGGCAAGTTGGGATCCAAACACGCAGCTGTGGCCTGTGACCCAGTACAGTAAACGACAAACTTTGGAGAGACAGATGCGCTGCTAGAGCAAGATGTACTATTAGCAGAGAACATGTCTGGGCAGGGGCCAGGTCAACTACAATCTGTGAGACGTTCGACCAGCTGAGAGTAGAAAACTATATCATATCCTCTGTTGGAATTGACGCTCTCCCTCATACGAGCAGTGAGATCAGAGGCCACATCCAACGAGGATGGTGCACAGGGCATGCCAACTACTTGACATTTTTAGGACAATCTTAACTGATGTGTTGGTATTGACAAATAGCATTATACAATATCAGTATCGAATTTAAGATGTCATAATTAGCTTGACTTAATTTGTTGAATTACAGATATTACACATGTTTCTACTGCTACATTCGGTGAAGTTATAATCCAAATCGTTGATATAACAAAATGGTATTGACCATGACCTTTCAAGCTAAAGATGACCCTGAATGTCGAAAACAGTATCAGAAATTAATTCTGCATACCTAAATCAGTAACATTAGAGGTATTACACGTGCAGATATTGTAAGAAACAAGCAACATGAATTTTCCAATATGGCCGACGGCGGCCATATTGGATTTTGACCCCAAATGACGAAAACAATATCAAAAATGAATTCTACATACCTAAATCAGTTATATTAGCGGTATTACATATGCAGATACTGTAAGAAACTAGAAAGGTGAATTTTCCAATATGGCCGACGTCGGCCATATTGGCGGCCATATTGGATTTTGACCCCCAAATGATGAAAATAATATCAGAAATGAATTCTACATACCAAAATCAGTAACATTAGAGGTATTACACATGCAGATACTGTAAGAAACAAGCAACATGAAATTTCCAATATGGCCGACGGCGGCCATATTGGATTTTGACCCCAAATGACGAAAACAACATCAAAAATGAATTCTACTTACCTAAATCAGTTATATTAGAGGTATTACACATGCAGATACTGTAAGAAACAAGAAAGGTGAATTTTCCAATATGGCCGACGGCGGCCATTTTGGATTTGGCGATTACGTCATTCGTCACGTCATGGCAGACAAGCACCTCGGTGATTTTTCATGTCCAGGGACCCACTGACTAAGTGGAAGTGAGAAACTCCCCCAACACCATTTTGCAAACGGGACCTCAGGCGAGGTACTGGATTATTAGGAAGGAGGGCAATATCAAATACAATAATTGTAGGCCATATTTTATTGGCTTTTCGTTGGCTCCCTCTCACTGCTCGTATCCAGCATAAGGTTCTCGTCCTTGTCTACCGGTCTTATTCTGGCCTATAGCTCCCCAGTAACTCTGTGGCCCCATTCGCCGACCTATCTCTACCACCTATCACCGTCCTCTTCGCTCACTTGATCGCCTTGACCGGTTTGTCCCACAAGCGAAGACTGCTATGGCTAAATCTCCAGCTTTTGCCTTCATTTGCCCTTCACTATGGAACTATTCCACTACATCAACTCGTTCTTTGATATTAAGCGGTAGTCCAGGTGCTTCCTTTCGCTGTCTTAAGACCACTCTTTTCGTTCGGGGTTTCTATAGCTCTGGGAGCGCCTCTGATTGTTCAGTTCAAGGCTGTTGGTGTTCACTGTGAGAGGCGCTTTATAAATCCATAAATTACATAGTCTATAGATACTACAATTGTGTTGTACATACGTGTCTGCCATTTCCAGACATTACATTTCAAGAGGCGTTCATGTATGTGACCCTGCTTCGTCAAATTGTCTTCACAGCCCGTAAGATAGTGGTGCACCTGTGCGTCAAGGGATCATTAGTTGGTCAGTTCAAGGCTCCTGCAGCAGGGAAGAAGTCGTTTCTCTCCAGGGGGCGATTGCTTCTCCCTTCCCTTCCAACACATCCTAGATTTAGATAGGTCCTTTGCGTCCTCACACTCTGGAGCTGCCTGCAATGGATGACCATGAACCAAAAGCTTGCAAGACATCGCAGCCTGTATTACATACACACAGAACGATATTGTATTTGTACACAAAGAATGAGTCATTGTGTACCAGAGCAATAAATTGTTTAAAGGAGCCTATAACTTTCGTGTGTATAATATATATTACTATACATATATCAATCAATCAATCAAAATGTTTATTTTGCAACCAACTAAACAAAAATCATCAGGTTTACATTTAAATTTCAACATGGCTACAAAAAAGGAGGCCCTAAAGGGATAAAGAATCCCGCTAAGTAGGGACACCAATTACAGATTACATTAGAAAATTAATGGTGGCCTTTAAAGAAAGATTATCATTGAAAACATACTTGCAGTGACCAAGTGAAAGTTAAAGCAAAAAAAACCCAGAAAAGTTAGATGTGTGTTTATATATGTATAGATATGTACTTGAACGTCGTTGTATGCAATCGTATGTAACCAATAATTATATAGGCTCATGATTGGTATATGTTGTGACGTCAGCTGGTCATTCCGCTTAACTGCGTGTTAGATGAAGATATATACTCGTAATCTCCAGATTTCGTCAGCATGCACCCAAAAATGGAATCGCGGAAACCAGCAGCTCATTCACAGAATGACCCAGAGAGAGAGAGAGAGAGACGGGGGTTGATAAACGCCATGTCGAAATTAGGGTTGTTAAAATCTGTTTTTTGGCAATCCGAATTTCGGTTTTAATTGGCCTTCATAGAAAATATAATATATTATTATATAACGCAAGTTATTTTATATATTAGGTAGGCCTACCGTAACGTAGGCCTACGTTAATAAACACCTTCTTATCTGCCAGCTATATTCGATTAGAACAATCGTAAACACTAAAGAAATGCATGAATTAATTCTTTCCGGCATTTCTTGAAATTTTCACTACGAAAATGATTTTTTTTAAATTCGAATTTCGTTTTGTCAATAATAAAAACCGAATTTCGTTTTCAAAACCGAAATTCGGATTTCCGAATTTCGTTTAACATCCCTAGTCGAAATCACGATAGATCGGAGAAGCCGGAAGCAGGGTCTTTCCACTCTCAGTGTACAGTCACTATGCTCCAGAATGGGCACGATTAATTAAATTGCCAATCGGTTAGAATTATAATTAGCTGCTGAAATTGATTAATCAATTATAATAAGAATTAGAATTAGCAAAGTCTTGCAGCTTATCGATTAGAATTAGAATTAACTGTTTGTCTAATCGATTACAATCTAATCGATTAGTTACCCATCTCTGCTAATATCTGAGTTGGCTGGATTCGCAGATGGAACCAAAATCTCGAAACGCATTTCTGACCTGACGTGGATTTGAAACATCAACGTCATGATTAAAAATCCAGCGCACTGACATCTAGACCACCGTGTACCTCTATAGCTGTGATTAGCCTAATTGAAATATTAGCTCACAAAAGCCTGCAAAAATTTCTGCCTATATTATAGCCAAGGATCACGCCAAGGACACTTGAGAACGGGTTTGAGGAGAACCCAAGCACAAGGAAATTCCCTAATAGGGATGGGGGCTTGGCCATACTGACGTCCCTGGATACGCCAGCTGTCTAATATCCCCTGGATGTGTCATCGGTCTGATGTCCCCTGTGTAGGCCAGTGGTTGAATGACCCCTGTATAGACCAGTTGTCTAATCAGTCTAATGTTCCCTGGATACGCCATCGGAGTGTGACATGCATTGCGCATAGGTACCTATATACATACATATATAATTATAATTATATATATATAATATATATATTTAATAATATGTTATATATATATATATATATTGAACTGAATGCGGGATTCGTCGAGCTATTCAACCGCCTGGACTATCATCAGATTGATTCTCCGCGAAAGAAGTCTTAAGCGATGGCTAATGAGGTCCGTGTTTTATGTCGATGCAACAGACAGACACACACATACACAGACACAGGCAGACAGACAGACACAGACACAGATAGACACACAGATACACTCAGAGACAGGCACACAGGCACACAGTGAATCCAGGGTTTTTAGAAAACTTATTGTGCTGACGCTCAACCAACTGACACCACATTGCGGCCATCTTTTTCATTCCAAAATGTACACAGCGCCTCATCTAGAACACATGTAAGGTAGTGTTTGGTAAGAAATGTACCCTAGGCAAGGTAGCCATGGCAAGGTATTGTGAAGGTAATGTAAGGCAAGGCAAGAAAAATCGATGTGACCGATATGTGCCTGGCTATGAATAAGAAGGAAAGTGACAGGTGTGTATAATTAACAGGTAGTTAGAATGTAGAGGATTAGGAAAACAAGACGATTTAGAGCATATGATCTCTAATGAGAGCGTGTATTTATAGAACATGAGACCTATGTTCGTACCACCTGCGATTCCTTTCTTTGAGAATTATTAGTCGTTGCTAATGAGGATTTTAATGAGATTAAGTTAGAACAAGATGAGAAAAGAATTCTTACAGCAGAAATGAGTTGGCTACGGAAGATCACAGGGATCTCAAGACTGCAGAAAATAAGGAATGATGAGTTGATGACATTAGACAAACATTAGGTATCCAAACAACCCTGCTAGACATAGTCGTGCAACAAAGCCTACGCTGGTTTGGACGTGTAGAAAAGAATGCCAGTTGACCGAATTCCACACAGCGCACTATACACGCAAGATTCGAAGGAATAAAATACAGCCCGTAAAAACAAAGTTTTTTACTATATCCATCTAGTATCCTATAATGCGTCTTATGAAGCAGTTACCTCTACAAATATATAGTCCGCGTTTATTTTACGACTGCGGCCAATCACAACGCTGGCCAATCACAACGCTCCGTATCGGAAAAGGGGATTCCCCGATTCAAAAAGTTTAGTCCCCGATTCTATAAGCTAGCCTTTTTTGGGGAGCTGAAATTTTGATAGAATGAAGTGTGTGCGAGGGCGAGTCTATCTGCCAAGTTTCACGACGATTGAATGATTGTAAGTGATCGAACTAGTCGTCGCAAGATTTGACTTTTTAGCCTGTGGCTCAATCAAACATTCAAACATTCAAACATTCAAGCAACCCGCAAGTTAAACTAGATGGATAAAAAGACACAAAGGCAGACCAAGACAACGCTGGATAGACAATATAAATGAAGGCATTACATCACTTGGACTGACACTAAGGGGAGCAATGCATTATGCTTCAGAGTAGAATCCGTCTGACCTATTTGGGTTAAACTGACCTTGCTGCTTTTACTTTTCCTGCTACTACTCTTCATGTTTTATTAATCTTATTGTCGCTATTGTTTCAGATATTATTCTGTTGTTATCATTTATTATCATTGTTAGTATTAGCTCAAACTCATCATGTAATGCATTCTTTTTGAATGGAAATAGGGGCCAGATCTTTTACAAGCTTGCAGCGTTTTACCTGACTATTGTTAATAATAATAATAATAATAATAATAATAATAATAATAATAATAATAATAATAATAATAATAATAATAATAATAATAATAATAATAATAATAATAATAATAATAATAATAATAATCTTCGTTTATTATTTCAAACTGACAAACCGCAGTATGATTACAATTCATAGTATGAACGGATGATCGCAAGTTATTACAGGAGTCGAATTTAACTGTTTTGGCAGCCATCCAAGGCGCCCATCACATTCTACTGCTCATTTTACCAACGCAATCTGGAAAATGAAAGGCTGAGTCGACCTTTTGGGAGGTTAGCAGGAAGCGATCTCGCGTCCGTGCTGATTTTCTGCTCTTCGTGCCTGAGTGTTATCATTATCCTAAACCCCTCCTTGAGGGGGGGGGTAGGGTATTTGCACTGTTCTTGTGATTTATAAATGCTACTGTACTATCTTATCTAATCCAATGACCTGACTGACACTCCATAATCGGCAGAAGTAAATAAATTGAGCAGTGAATAATCTTCGGATCAGTCACCGCGAAAGCTCCAGATGCCTACAGTGTTTGGGTGCAGGGCACACCATCCATTAATCAAGTGCAGCAGTATCTACTTGTGAGTGGGGTGAGCATGGAACAGAGATAGGTCGGCTGGTTGAAAGGTAGTACCTTGTGAACTGTAAGACAGATTATGAAATGGACTCTGCACAATGTGCAGCCAGTGCAATGATTACAACATGGGCGTAATATGTCGAAATTTAGGAGTTTTTTATGGCTATGGCAACAGAGTTTTTGAACCATTGGTAGTTTGTGCAGATTTCTTTGATTTATACCAATGAGAAGTGAGTTACTGTAGTCAAGTCTGCTGGAAACCAAAGCATTAGCCAGCGGAATTAAGAGAGTATAGGAAGCAAAGGAGATCTGGATCTATGAATATTCTGTGTGTGAAATTGAGATGATCTTCATAAAGCCCGAACATGTTCATAAAATGACATGGTGACGTCCAAACACCAGTAGTTAAGGAATACTCATTTAAAGCAGGGTTAAAGTTCTCTGCTTCAAGAATTGGTGTTCCTTAATTACTAACACGAAGCGAAAAGCTGCGTGTTCAATTGGTGTGGCTAATGATTAAACCACCCAACTGAAAAGACTTAATCCATTCAGATTTGCAGAATTGATGGCTTTTTCCGGCAAGTAGAATTTCAGTCTTATTGGGAATTAGAAGAAGCTTATTACTGGCCATCCAAGACTGCACATCACCAAAACTGTAGCTAGTAATTATTGGAGAGAAGGACGTGGAACTATCAAATGAAATGAATAGCTGCGTATCGCCAGCATACAAGTAGTAGTTAAGGGCGATGTCGGTAAGTTGGGAACCGTGTAGAGTGAAATAATGAAAAGAAGTAAAGCGAGCCTAGTACAGAACCTTGTGGTAAACCGTAATTCAAGACAGTGAACGCAGAAGTGTTTTGATTTATACGAACTGATAGAATACGGGGCTGTTGGTGAATGGTAACACTCCGGCACGAAGAGCAGAAGATCAGCACGGACGCGGGATCGATTCCCGCTTCCCTCCCAAACGTCAACTCAGCCTTCCATTCGCTAGGTGGCATTGGTAAAATTTTCAGTAGGACAGCTGTTTGCAATAATAATACTAATAATAAAAATGGTAAATCTGGCATTTGTAGCAATCATAGTTAATTATTAGACTTGAGGCGTGAATAATTAATGTTTGTACACACGTCTCTTAATTTATTTGAGCGTTTTAACGATTTAGTGTCAACTCTCAGTTGTGATTACTTTTAACAGTGTACTTGGTTAGCGATTTTCCTGTAATAGTTCTGTGGAGAGTCACGTGCTTCAATTGACGTGAGAACCGCTATGACCAGCTGCAACCTGTTTTCGAGAAACCTTGGTCTGATAAATGCCCAGGCGTCCAATTACTGCAGCGACCGCTCTAATGATCACGATTGCCTGACTGATTCCTTTGAACGATGTCCGCTGCTAATCCCTCGCAGTTCCATCGATTGACCGATATATACATCTGAACATAGATTACTTCCTCTCCGGCTCCATGTGTCTGTCCTCCGTATATAGGCACTGGATTGCTTTCCTTCTGTCTGTCTCTCTCTGTCTATGTGTACTTCTAGGTTTCGCTTCTTCTGACTGTCTATCTTTGCGTATGTGTAGCGTTAGGTTTCTCTCATCCAGTCTTCTTCGCTTTCTTCTTCTCCTCCTCCCTCCACCTCCTCCTCCTCCTCGCCTCCTCCTCGTCCCCTCCACCTTCTCCTCTTCCTCCACCAGCTCTCCCTTCTCCTCTCCCTTCTCCTCCTGCACCACCTGCTTCACCGCCTCTTCCTCCGCCTTCTCCTCCTCCTCCTAAGATTATTGAAGAAACTTCGCGCCTAAATTGTATTCAAATTAATTGGATAAAAATTATCAATAAATGAATTCCAAATTAAATCGCAACATATACAGGACTGTAAGCTTTATGTATGTAAGAATGCATAAAGGCATGCACATATGTATGCATGTATGCATATTTGTATGTATGTATGTAGGCCTATATGTATGTATGTTTGTATGTCTTTCTGTGAATGTCTGTTTGGTTGACCGTTCCGTTGCCTGTGTGCGTTTCAGCCGCCAAAATCCTCGAAGCGATAGATACGACGGCCGATCCGTGTGAGGATTTCTTCCAGTTCGCCTGTGGCTCCTGGAACCGAAGGCACATCATTCCAGAAGACAAAACGAACTACAACACCTTCGAAAAACTCCACGACCAGCTCCAAGTCGGCCTCAAAGGTACAGAGTCTAATGCGCTGGCTCCCAGCCTTTTTCAGAGCAAAGCACCCTTACTAAAAGTCATTGAGTAAACGACATCTGACCTTTGTTTCATTTGTTTTTCTCTCAGATAGTTCGCTATTTTAATGATGAGCTACGTTTCTTGCATTCAACCCCAGTTTGCTGCTTTTTCTGCACCTAAATTCCTCAAATATGTATTGAAATTGATTTAAATGCATGTTTAGCCAATTCTACGACTCTGTTGCCCTCTAAATGCTAGCCTGATAAGTGTTTTTGTTATGACTTTAAAATATAATAGCCATTTCTTGATTCCGAGACAAATTGACCAGTTTCTTGACTCATTTTGCGGACCGACAACTGAGAACTCGCCGACCGACACAGGTCCGCGGACCACCACTTTTGGAAGCACTGCCCTAGCGGACCCAAGGTTGATTAAGTTCTGGCGTTTAAAGCTAGTGAATACGGCTCTCGAAAGGCGTTATATGAGTTCATAAGCAAGGATTAATTAATTTTCTACGAATGATTTGCATTTTGATGCATTGCAAAAATAACATTCCATTAGTTGCATAATATGTTGACGTCAGTTTGTATTGAACACCCCTCGTATCAAGAATTGCCAATATTTTCCAAAGCCCTCCCTCAATTTTGTTGACATAAGTAATGGACGACCCCTAAGGCTGGTCGAATTTGCTTACAGACGCAGCACCCGTGGACGACCCCTAAGGCTGGTCGAATTTGCTTACAGACGCAGCACCCGTGCACATTAAGACGCTGTAAAACATTTACAAAATAATTAAATCTAATAGAATGCACCACTACTACAGGATTATTTCAAAAATCCAAAATCCGGGGCGAACGCAGGCAGTAGTTTCACGTTCTCATATTTGTCGATTTTTTACTTTTTATTTTTATTTTGTGTAACGAAAATAACGATGAATTTTCGTTAGTGTTATTTTCGTTACAGTTACAGTTACAGTTAATTATATTTTTTAGTCAAAGTTATAGTTCTCGTTAACAAAATCATTTTAGTTTCGTTAACGAACATTTTCGTTACCGTTATCGTTAATGTGAATCACACTGTGGACAGGGAGGTACCGTAAGGTATCTATTTGGGTACACATTTGTGATATTCGTGAATTCAGGTCTTCTTGAGGAGCCAATCGGAGAGGAGGACACAACGGCCACTGCGAAAGCAAAGACTCTTTACGCCTCTTGCATGAACACAAGTAACCAAGATTTCCTATTATTCAATTCTGTTGCACTGTCTTCATTTTCGCAAAGTGTTGTCACTAGTCTTGTCAACAGTCGATGTATGACGGTTTGTGTTACGCACAAGGTTCTATCCATTCACGTCTGAGTAGGTATCTTGAAGGGCTCTATATCAAATTTATATTGATTGATTGTTGATTGTCAGTCAAATGATCTAGGATGGTTATTTGAACTCGTGCTCTTAGATCGGGATTCTTTACAAACTGCATTTTAAAAGGAAAATAGGTTTCAGTGTTCTTATGATTTCCGGCTTTATTATATTATTTTCAAGAGAGCGTAAAGAGAATTTGGAAGAACATAGAATTGAGGATATATCTCAGATTTCAGTGACGCGACGCTCTGTCTCAGGATGATCAGCTTTAGCTCGCAAGTGCCACCTATGTTAATTAAGCACTTTCAGGTTGCTTTCTATCTAGGAAACCGAAATCCGATTTGTTCGTTTCTAACAAGAAACAGAAGTATACAAATAAATGTGGAATTTTCGTGTGTTTTAATGCTGGAGTTTCTTCCTACCCTATTCAACAACTGTCTTTCGTCGGCGTTGTTTACAGGTGAAATCGAGAAGTTGGGCGATACCCCTTTGCGAGAGGTCATTCGATTGCTGGGCGGTTGGCCAGTCATCAGCTCCAACTGGGAGAATGAGACGAACGAGTGGGTCCTTGAAAAGGTCATCGGGTCACTGAGAGGCGTCTACAACATCGCCCTTCTCATCGAACTATGGGTTGCAGCAGACGACAAAAACTCAAGCATCAACGTCATCACAGTATGTAAAAGTTCTTTACAACTGCCTCCATACGAAAAGGATAAGCCCAATAGGAAAAATACTAGTAGCAAGAATAGTCTAATAGGAATAGCATCGTAGTATATAGACATAATTATAGTAGTAGGAATTGTATCGCAGAAATTGCATAGTAGTAGGAACTATGTTGTAGTAGGAAATGTATGGTAGTAGAAATAATATAGTAGTAAAACAAATATACATACATTTTCTTGTATTCTATTGTATCTGGACATTTATAAAGCGCCTCTAGCAGTAATGACTATTCAGAGGCGCTTATATGCACACATAAAACATACTATAAATAAGATGCATTAGCCTATAGATACAGTATATACACATACAGACATAGTAAATAAACATAATATCTATACATATACACAGATATACACTTACAAGCATGCATCGGTTTGACAATAAGCAAGTTCAGCATTACCATTGCGCATGCGCGGCCATTTTACTTTTACATAGGTCACCGTTCCCAAACAAACAGAATGGTACCGTTAGTGATATTGCTATGCGTTTTAAGTTTACTATAAACTAGTATCAGATAATACAATCAAATGTTTTCTAATGTTTACGTCAAACTAGATCATCATCATAGCAATATCGCTAACGGCACCATTCTGTTTGTTTATGAACGGTGACCTATATAAAAGTAAATTGGCTGCGCATGCGCATTGGTAATGCTGAACTAGCTTATTGCTTTACATTAAAACCCTAAAAGTCAGTCTGCATAGTCGTTCGAAGAGCCTGGCTGTGTTTGCACGTAGCTTGATCAGCCGAGCCTTGGCATGCCGAGTCGAGAGTACTACCTGAAGGAGAGCGACGGTGAGTACAAGGACGCCTACCTGCGCTTCATGATCGCCATGGCCAAGCTTCTAGGAGCGGATGAGGAACAGGCCAAAACCGAAATGACCAAGGTCCTCGTCTTCGAAGAGGAACTTGCCAACGTAAGAACCTTCGATGTGTACACATTACTAAGCCGGTGTCACGAAATAGAGTATCCCCATACATGAGTATCCCCCTTAGCGATATGGAGTATTCGGTTTAGTTTGCATTTTTGGCGGTTTCTAAGTGTATTCAGTCGTACTGTTTGGATTTATTGTACACATAAAATATTTTAAGTTGCGTATCTTTAGTTTTTACGTCGACATGAAATTAATTTACTTCGTTTTTGGTGATTTTGACTGGATTTTCGTCTGGGCTATCGTGATGCGTATGACGATGAATGGTTTCCCCCGGATACTCTAAACCGGTTTATTTCATCCGGGGGGATAAATTCATACATCCCCCGGATAGTCTTATCGGACGGATACTGTATTTCGTGACACCGGCTCGTGCGGACTTGAATTAAGAAATATAACTGCACACGGTCTTCTATAGCGACCGTATACGGCCTCGTCCCTGCTCAGTTTTCAATGAGTTGATCGGGTGAGATCCTTCACCACCGCTGCCCCTTTGAATTGGTACCACGCCATTTAAGGTCCCTGTGTACGGACCATGCTAGCCCGAGATTTAAATCTCTTAAACATGCCACCTTAAAACTCTTAAAAGCCACCATTGGGAGGCGGAGCCGCGATCTGCACGTACCTCCCCTGGGCTTCCACGCTGAGAGCGCCTCTGAATAGTTTATACTGCAAGAGGCGTTTTACAAAATGTCCAAATGCTATACAATACAATACTCTCTCGCACAGAGGCGCATCGGGCTTAAACGCTGTATACCAATGTATCCAACTGGACAGGATGGATAGCGGTAGAAAGATTTATAGTGTTATGTCGGGAATGTTGAAAGGCAGGAAGACGAAACGTTGTAGACAATGATTTAAAGTCACTGAAGACCAGTGGCAAAGAAATGTTCACAACTTGACTCACTCAGGCAGCACGCAACGGAAATGTGTGGAAGCGAACGTGCCGTAAACACCTAAGGGTTTTCCACAGGTGTCCAATGGAATCCCCAGGGTTTATCTTGTGAGTAACGACGACGACGACGATAATGATGATGATGATGACGATGATGACGATGATGCCGATGAACATGACCATGATGATGCTGACGACTACTACAGCTACAATAAAATGATAACAGCGACGACGACGATGTAATGTAATGTAATGTAACAAGACATTTAGCGCCACTTAAGAGTCTCTCAGAAGACGATGATGACGATGTCTACAACGACGATAACAACAACGATGACGACGATGATGATGATGATTACAATGGTGATTACAGCGACCATGACAACGACAACGCTAATGACAATGATGATGATGATAAGAGAATGAGACTAATAGAATGAGACTAATAGAATGAGACTAATAGAATGAGACTAATAGAACGAGACTAATAGAATGAGACTAATAGAATGAGACTAATAGAATGAGACTAAAGGAATGAGACTAAAAGAATGATACTAAAGGAATGAGACTAAAGGAATGAGACTAATAGACTGAGACTAATAGACTGAGACTATTAGAATGAGACTAATAGAATGAGACTAATAGAATAAGACTATAATATAGAATGAGACTAATGGACTACATCAAATACAGTACTATATTCAGTTTAAACTGATAGAATTATGGTTAAAACCGAAGCATATAATATTATAGATGTTCAGTGAATCTAGAGTAGGTCTATACACTGTCAGCAATTGACTTGACGTGGAATTGCATTCTGTGCTATCTGCAGGTCACGATTCCTCAATCGGAGAAACATGACACGGGCGTCATGTACACAAAGATGACAGTCAGACGATTACAACAGCTGACGCCAGAGGTAAGACAACGAAAGGACAACAAGACAACACAGGCACACAACAGACAACAGCGTCAAGCTTAGAAAAGCAACAGGCAACAATGGCTGCATGCAAACACACTTGTCCACAATCAGTGCATGCGGATGTTGAGCTATAAGCGAATGGTTGGTTGGAGTCCTAATTTCATTGTCAGTTGTCAGGATCTGTCTGTCTGTCTGTCTGTCTGTCTTCCTGTCAATTTGTCAGTGAGTGTGTCGGTCAGTCAGTCAGCCAGTCAGTCAGTCAGTCTGTCTGACAGACTGACTGACTGACTGACTGACTGACTGACAGACTGACTGACTGACTCTGACAGACTGACAGACTGTCTGTCAGTCAGTCAGTCAGTCAGTCTGTCAGTCAGTCAGTCAGTCAGTCAGTCAGTCAGTCAGTCAGTCAGTCAGTCAGTCAGTCAGTCAGTCAGTCAGTCAGTCAGTCTGTCAGTCAGTCTCTGTCAGTCAGTCAGAGTCTGACTGTCACAGACCTGTCAATTTGTCAGTGAGTGTGTCAGTCAGTCAGTCAGTCAGTCTGTCAGTCAGTCTGTCAGTCAGTCAGTCTGTCAGTCAGGCTGTCACTGACTGACTGACTGACAGACAGACAGTCAGTCTGTCTGTCAGTCTGTCAGTCAGTCTGTCTGTCAGTCAGTCTGTCAGTCAGTCAGTCAGTCAGTCAGTCAGTCAGTCAGTCAGTCAGTCTGCCTGCCTGCCTGCCTGCCTCTCTCTCTGTCTGTTGAGTATGCCAATGTCTTCGATTCGCCACGCTGAATGACCTGATTTCGGCGTCGAAATAACACAGCACATGCAGATTCGGACTTTAGCCGTTCATTGCTGATTCGGTCGGTCAGTAATCCAGGTCGAAAGCTCCTCGGCCTTTTGCTCACTTAGTTCCAGCAGCGAATCCAGCTATCCTATCTAATGGGCCTTTTACTGGAACACTGCATGCAGGCGTTGGCCTCTGTGCTTTGTGGCTTATGTAAACGGTCAACGTACAGTAATCCCTAGATTGCACGATAGGCAATAGCGGTAATGGCCGTATACGATATGACCGAAAGCGTTGTACGTTATGCTACGCTGTGTGACCTACTATGTGACAAGTCCATGACCACATTTTCAACATTTATTATCAAACTATTCGAACTGATGAGATGACGCAAATATAGAACTCTACGTCTTTATCGACATCAGCGGGTCGACAAAGAGGTGGCGTCATACAATAGGAATTGTACAGTAAATTCAGTAGCCTAATAGGAGTAGTATAGTATTAGGAATAGCATAGTAGTAGGAAGAGTATAGTAGTTGGAATAATAGTGTAGTAGGAATTGTACAGTAGGCCCTAGTAGTAATAATAGTAATAAACACAGTAGTTTTGGCAATTGCGCATGCAGTAGCAACTAAATAGTAATTGTTTGCGAGGGGAGGGAGGGGAGAAGGAGGGACGGAGGAGGAGGAGGAGGAAGGGGTAAAGAAGAATCTGATGAAGAGAGGCGAGGAGGAAGGTGGCAATGAAGACGAATAGAGAGAAGAAGAGAAGGACTCCGAGGATGAAGAGGAGGAGAGCGAGGGAAACAAGGACTAGGAGGAGGAGGCGGACGAGGAGGCGGAATTGGAGGAGGAAGAGGAAGAGGAGGAGGAGGAGGAGGAATAAGACGAAGAGGGGAATCAGAGAGTTTGATGAAGAGGAGGAAAAGTGTAAGTGGACAATAAGGGCAAAGACACAGATCAGGAGAAGTGAGAGAAGGAGAATGTCCGGGAGGATTGGACGAAGAAGATGAAAACAAAAGAAGAGGAGGAGCAGGACAAATGAGATGATGAGAAGGGGAGGAGGAGGACGACGATGAAAAGAATGAGTAGCCAGAGGAGGAGGAGAAGGAGGGGATGGTTTGGAATCTGTCCGTCCTATAATCTCCGGAGGATTTTGATGGCGTCGTCTCTGATGCATGGCTCCAGGGATCTAAGAGAAAGAAGACGACTAAGATGCTAAGATCAGTTGCTGCTGCTGCTGCTGCTGCTGCTGCTGCTGCTGTTACGAGATGCAACTGACTCCCTCATCCTTCCCCTCCTCCTCCTCTTTCTTCTCTTCTCCTCCTATAGGAACGTCCATACGCTCACGAAAGACAAAGCGCTTTCAATTTAGGAGAAATCTCTCTGAAAACAGTTAATTAAAAATGCCACTTTCCCACACATATGCACATATGCACATATGCATACCGTACTAATAATACACGATAACGTTCTTACGTTTTACTACAGTGCTGTCCAACGTTTTTGACACCGTGGCCCGCAGAAGAAAAATAATTCTTGAAGCCGACGACCGCACTAATAAACTCAAAAGCAACGACTACAATTTATTGAAAATTATAAACTCTATTAAAATTTATTTTGATATAGTCATAATGAATGCATCATGGGAATTAAATTGTGTGTTTACATTGTCAAATGAAAAGCCAAGTTACGAACGAATAGCTTTGCCTTTTATTTAATATTTACACAAATTGCAAAGATTTAGCGAGTTCGGGCGGGCCACTTAAAATCAGCCCGCGAGCCGCATGTTGGACAACACGGCTCTATTAGGATCTTCTATTTAGACGTTGCATTATACGAAATAGCGTTGCAATATTACTGGAAAGGAGGCAGTGCAGATGGAGAAGTTTTTTGAATTAGCACCAAACAAGGCAACTCGGGGACATAGGTATAAACTATTTAAGAAACCAAAAGGGACATTAGGGCAGAAATTCTTCAGTGCAATTGAGTTGTAGATTTGTGGAATAGTTTGGAAGATAGTACTGTCTCAGTGGACACTATCACAGCTTTTAAGAAGAAGCTAGGAAAATTGGGCTATTAACCATGTTCCAGGTTAACTGCAGTGGTTCTAACACAGACTAAACGTCTTCTGAACCACTTAAACCCTTGCATTATGTTATGTTATGTTAATTACCCGATGATATAGTAGTAGTAGTAGTAGTAGTTTCAGTTTAACGACACTGTGTGATTACAACAATCACTAGCCTCGCCCTCCTCGTTTATCCAGGCTTGGGACTGGCACTGCCAGAGTACGAGCAGTGGCGGAGTTACCCGATGATATATCACTCACTCTGTCTCATATTTATACTTTGTAACTACAAGGCGGTCTCAAAGTAGAGGCTCGTCTACTTCAACTTTCTAATCCACCGTAGCTTTGTTTTTGATTATCCATCGGATCGCGATTTTGACAAAGACTCTATGCTTTGGCATTATTTAAACGTTAGAAGTAATCGGAAGCCTGGGAATTTCTAAGCTCGATGTAAAACCTAAGCTCAGGGCAAAGCTTATTCAGAAGCGCTGCGTCAAGTCTGAGGGGATGCCAAAAGATACCGCGTGATTGGCGTGAAGAACAAAAGCCGGTTGCCAGAAGACTATAGAGTCAAAATAGGAGACAACAGTACTGGAGGGTTATACGGTGGCTTGTGCACATGCTGAGAGAAAGCAGAAGGCGGGGCATTGATGGATCAAGGCAAGATTTCGTAAAATTGTGGTACTTTAGTTATGATTTGAAAGGATAAGGTTTGAAGGATAGAGAGGCTTGAGTCAGATGCTGAGATTTTGCGGAGCTATAAAAATCATTAAATTGGATTGGATAAACACAATAGAGTGCATCGCATTTAAATTGCATTATTATTGTTGCTGTTGTTGCTGCTGGTGGTGTTGTTGGTGTTGTCGTTGTTGTTGTTGTTGTCGTGGTCGTCGTCGTTGTTGCCGTTGTTGTTGTTGTTGTTGTTCTTCTTCTTCTTCTTCTTCTTCTTTTTCTTCTTCTTTTTCTTCTTGCTGCTGTTGCTGCAGTTGCTGCTGCTGCTGTTGCTATCATTATAATAATGAAATGATAATGATAATAACAAGAATAATAATATTATTAGTATTATTATTACTATTACTTTTATTGTGCATTTATTAAGCGCCACTTCTAATGACCAAGTTGGTGAAGAACTTTGAGTGGAAAACTTGCTCAGGTTCCATAGGCTACACAAATCCGTCTGAGAGTTGGCTCGAACCCGTACGACCCGCGTTACAAAGCGAGCGCTCCAACCAATCGTGTCCCATACTCGGATACCACTTCTCATTATGAGATTATGAGCATTCCATTACTAGACAATTATACACGAGATGACATTTAATTGCATAAACATAATATCTGTCCACATCAGTCAATGTTTCACAATGACCGATCTGTTCCACTGCGTCACAGTAGATGACATTGCACAAGCAGATTAAATGAGTCATTGCCAGAAGAAGAAGAAGACATGATATGATGAAATGACTGATCGTGTGCTGTAGATCAACTGGCTGTTGTACTTCGACTCCTTCATGCCGATGAAGATAACGGAAGACGAAGAAATCGTTTCATTGGCCACAGAGTACTTAATCGGAATGGCTAAGCTCGTCCAACGACAGGATAAAAGGCAAGACTCCGTCTGTGTCTGTCTGTCTATCTATGTGTCTGTCTGTCTCACTGTCTGTCTATCTCTGTCTGGGTATCCTGACAATTCCCCTATGTGTCTGTCTGTCTCACAATTCCCCTGGGTAACATTTCCCCCGGACAATTCCCGGACATTTCCCCCCCGAGCAGTAAGTAGGTAACTC
The DNA here is from genome assembly GCA_020284085.1 of Aporrectodea caliginosa. Lineage (NCBI taxonomy): Eukaryota > Metazoa > Annelida > Clitellata > Crassiclitellata > Lumbricidae > Aporrectodea > Aporrectodea caliginosa. The sequence goes on along the minus strand of JACEVL010000175.1, from coordinate 140,110 downwards.
TACCATTGTCCATGATAACTGTTATTAATTCAACTTCTATTGAAGCAAAGGCCTTCTTTCATCATTCCAACTTCTATTTAAGCAAAGATTATTTTTCATCAATCCAATTTCTATTTAAAAGACGAATTTCTTTCATAAATCCAGCTTTTATTTCGGCAAAGAATTTGTTCATCAATCAAATTTCTATTTAAGCATAGAATTTCTTTCATCAATCAAGCTTCTATTAATTTTAAGAAAAAATATTTCTTTCATCAATCCAACTTCTATTAAAGTAGAGAATTATTTTCATCAGTCCAACTTCGGGGGAAACGGCTGGGGGAATTGTCCGGGGGAAATGTCATAGACCCCCCTGTCTGTGTCTGTCTCTCTGTCTTCGTCTGTCTGTCTTCGTCTGTCTGTCTATGTCTGTGTCTGTCTCTCTGTCTATGTCTAAATATCAAATCAAATAATTTATTTGGCAACCAGTCAAAGAAAGAATTTACAAAAATCTACAAACATATTAGTCCAATACATATACAGTGGCAACACATCAAATTGAATCAAATCAGAACATTTTAACAGGCAATCAATCAAGGGGAATTTGCAAGAATTTATGACTTGTTAAACCAGGCATGGGCAACTTCTTTTAACAGAGGGCCGTCCTAAGGTTTCAAGGGCAGCTCGGGGGCCATATGCCGATCGCGAGCTAACTTTTGCAGATTCATTTGCTCCAGAAAATTAAACGATATTAATTTTATTCAAACTAAATAATATTTACAGAATAACCGTTAAAGCAAATGAAGATAATATTTGTGATGAAAATCTAATTATCCTAATAAGCTTACAATACAGTCTTACACTAAAAATAAAAAAATGTTTTATTCACTTTTTAAAAATACATAAAACTTATTCTGTACAAGGGTCCATTTGTTTGGTGTGCTATATTTAATGTGAGATTTGGCAGTTCTTCTCACGACACAAATCCGGAATGATTGCTTTAATTTTCGAAGTGGCAATTCAATGTTCATTGGAGAGACTGCCATCTGTTAGTCTGCATCTGTTTCTGCACTTTGTTAGTGTCATCTTTGAGAAGAACTATTCACAAATATAGGTGCACCGTGCATGGAAACAGTGCAACCATTTTAAGTGAACGGTTAGAATCCTGAGAAATTTAGTTTTGTAGGACTGAAATCACTGAATCAGAGGTACCTCACGAAATTTCCTTTCCAACTTGCACTGGAGTTCAATCAATTCCATTTGCATGCAGTTTGGTGCTGAATTGGCATCAATGGAAAAGGGAGATTAAAACAATTTGAAGTCTATAGTTCATGAGCAGTAAATCAGCAAACCGGGACTAGAACTCTGCTTTCAAAACTATTATTTGTTCTGTGCAGTTCTTGATATTTGCAATTTGAAGTCTATAGTTCATGAGCAGTAAATCAGGAAACCGGGACTAGAACTCTGCTTTCAAAACTATTATTTGTTCTGTGCAGTTCTTGATATTTGCAGGATCAGTAAAACATTCGAAATGTGCACTGCTGCCTTTTGATATTGGATTTCGCCAGAGTACCAACTGCGTTTGAGAAGTTCTGATAGAAGGCTTCTAAAGTAGTGAACATATCCACTATGTGGTCTTGTTTCATGCAGAAAGTAAATTACATTGATGACTGAATAGTAAACTAGTTGACCAGACTAGAGTCAGGATTGTTAATGAATAAGAAACATGTTTAAAGTCGGCCTACGTACAGAAATCCACGCATTTGTGTAATGCCGGATAAAAGGTTCCCAAAGTGCCAGGTTCAGTGCTAATATCAAAGACATGTCAAGGGCCGGTTGAAAGGTCCCCGGGGGCCGGATCCGGCCCGCGGGCCGTAAGTTGCCCATCCCTGTAGTTAAACCAATAGACACGCAATTCGGTTGCACAGGAGAACCGAAAAGGGGTCTTACAACCCCGCTAGGTTGGGTCACCTGAGCAGTAGTACCATAAGAAGAGGATAGCCATTCCTGTGTTATTGAGTGGTCCTGGCATATATCAAATATAGATAGAAAACGAAAAAGAAAAAATATACAACTTAACTACAAACAGAGCATCATATTCGAGGATTAGAAACCAAATGAAGTAAATTTTGAATTCTCAAAATACCTCTTACCTACGACTGCACGGGACTTCATCTTGATTCTCCTGATGTAAATTAACTGAAATTGCATTCTGTTATGTGAGATGACATTACATGGGTCTTGGAATGTCATTGCAGACTTCTGGCTAACTATTTACTGTTGCGTCTCATTCTTGGATGGGCGCCAGAGCTCACGGAAAAGTATCAGAAGGAACGAAACGAATACAGGAAAATCTTACAGGTAGGACTACCTCAATCCATTCCATTCATCCATCTATGCATTTGTACATCTATCCATCCATTCATTCACCTATGCATCTATCCATCCATCCATTCATCCTTCTATCTATCTATCTATCTATTTATCTATTTATCTATTTATCTGTCTATCTATCTATCTATCTATCTATCTATCTATCTATCTATCTATCTATCTATCTATCTATCTATCTATCTGTCTATCTGTCTATCTGTCTATCTGTCTATCTGTCTATCTATCTATCTATCTATCTATATCTATCTATATCTATCTATATCTATCTATATCTATCTATATCTATCTATATCTATCTATATCTATCTATATCTATCTATATCTATCTATATCTATCTATATCTATCTATCTATCTATCTATCTATCTATCTATCTATCTATCTATCTATCTATCTATCTATCTATCTATCTATCTATCTATCTATCTATCTATCTATCTATCTATCTATCTATCTATCTATCTATCTATCTATCTATCTATCTATCTATCTATCTATCTATCTATCTATCTATCTATCTATCCAATCATCTATCCATCTATCCATTCACCCATATAAATCTATATCTATCTATCCATCCATTCAACCGTCTATAGATATATCTATCTATCCATTCATCCATCTATACATCCATCCATCCATCCATCCATCTAGCCAGCGAGGCATACCTTAACAATGCTTAAGATTAATGCCAGCATAATTCTAATCGCTTGTCCATAATATTCTGCATAAGAAAAGAAACAAAGGCAGACCAAGACTACGCTGGATAGAGAATACAAATGAGGACATAACATCACTTGGACTAACACTAAGGGGAGCAATGAACTTGACAAATGACCAAGGACAATGAAGATAATTTCATTCGTACCCATCGCCGCCAAATTGTTGTCGTCAAGAACTGATGATGATGATGACGACGATGGCGATGACGACGATGATGATGATGATGAATGTTAATTCTTATGCATATTGTTTATCTGGATGTAGGGTGTGGCAAAGGAACCAGTTCGGTGGCAAAAGTGCGTGGAATTTGTGAACGACAGAATGGGTATGGCTGTCGGTCGACTGTTTGTCAAGATGAACTTCCAGAAAGAAAGCAAAGAAATGGTATGTATGAACGCATGCATGCATTTATACATGAATGTATGAATGTTACTATGTAGTATGCATGTACAGGTATGTATGTATTTATGCATTTATGTATGCATATGCATATAGGCCTATGTATGTATGTATGTATGTATGCATGCATGCATGCATGTATGTATGTATGTATGTATGTATGTATGTATGTATGTATGTATGTATGTATGTATGTATGTATGTATGTATGTATGTATGTATGTATGTATGTATGTATGTATGTATGTATGTATGTATGTATGTATGTATGTATGTATGTATGCATATCTATGTATGCATTAGGGTTGCCGATTTTAACGATTAATTAATCGATTAATCGTTAAAAATTATAATGGAATAAATTTTGTTTCTTCGGTTGATTTTTTATTATAATTTCATGATGCGAGTGGCCCATTTCCAGAGCAAACAATATGGCGAACAATGATAATGGAAACGTTTGAGTGGAAAATTAAGCGATCATTTTTGTATTTAAGGTAAATGCTGATGGAAATGTCGTAGATGGCGACCAAATTAACTGTCTTTGTTGCAATAAACAGTTCGCTTATCGCAGTTCAAGCACATCGCTGACGTATCACATTCAGCATGTTGAATGACAGAAGCATTTTGTAGAAAAAAGTAGTAACTGACTCAGTGACTGCATCTCGAACAGTTTTTCACGCTTAACATAACAGATACCAAATTAGGCTACTCGAATTCAATCGATTAATCGAATTTAAATTTTGGAGAGTAATTGATTAATTTTTTATCAGTACCAGCACTGGTACGTATAATTATATGTAGCCACCTCCCAGACCCCTTCCCCTCCCTTTGCTCAGGCTCCTTCGGCTCCCTGTCCAGTCACTTGCTGGAAAATATTGCTACTGGCCCACCATTAAAATGGTTTGACACCTCTGGTCTAGACTCGGCGAGCGTTTGCAGAAACTGAGACCAGTTGTTGCCACCATGTACAGACATGCTTGTACGGTAACCACAGAGATCAGACCATATCTGGTGCGTAGCGTTTATCGTGTGCACACTGCACATACCAGTGCGTCAGCTCCGTCCCACTCTCTGCCACTTCGCTGCGTCCTCTTCGATCCTCTGATCGGCTTGACCTTTTTGTTCCCCGTGACGGCTCAATCCAGATCTTTCTCCTGCATAGGTCCTTCTCTGTGGAGTGGACTTCCTTCACCGGTTCGCTCTGCCATCCTTTCTGGTAGTCTCTCCTCATCTTTTTCTAAACTAAAAGCCCGCCTTTACCCTCTGGTTCCTCGCACTGGGAGCGCTTCTGAAAGGCTTTTGCTGTGAGAAGCGCTTTACAACTTGCCAAATACAATACAATACAATACAATATCTGCGACGACTTCCACTGAGTATCTATCTCTTTGCTAATTTACCCTTACCATGGAATAGAAGAATCCGTTTTGTTGGAAGGCTATGGAAATGATCCACAACATCCGATCAGAGTTCATCAACATCCTCGAAGAGAGCAACTGGATGGACGAAGAAACAAAGTCCGTTGCTAAAGAAAAGGTAATTCCAATAATTATCCAGCTTTAATTAAATCAGCAATTTCATAATTATCGTAGATTAACTGAAATTTCAAACTTAATAGTCTTTTACTTATTCCCACGTTGTACCAATGAAAAATAAGACGTGCTTAAATAATTGAAAGATTATTTATAACTATGTGACCTAATTCTAGCGATTTCTATTGGTTTGATGGATAAAAGGTCGTTCCTCTTCTTCTTGCTGTAGTATATTGTTCAGGTTCAATTCAATTCAATTCAACACTTTTCCACAGCGCCTATTAGAAAACCGAAGCAGGTTACCTATACTTGTGCTGTTGCTTACTCGCTCAATCCTGCATTGCCTGGTTGTCTGCTTGTATTGTATTGCATTGTATTGTATTTATGCTTAGCTCCAGAATGAACTACTTATCGCTAGAATTAGGTCATACATGTCTATAAATTATCTTTCAATTAAGTAGGCAGGTCTAATTATTCATTGGTACAATGGGGTAACGAGTAAAAGACTATTTAGTTTTAAGTTTCAGCGCTCGTGAATAAACTGGTGCCCTGCGCTTAGCTTTCGAGTGGCGCCTTAAAAATTTAGAGTTTACGATTACGATTACAATTCATATGCAGTTGGAAATCAAGTGACTGCAGAGAGAGAGAGAGAGAGAGAGAGAGAGAGAGAGAGAGAGAGAGAGAGAGAGAGAGAGAGAGAGAGAGAGAGAGAGAGAGAGAGAGAGAGAGAGAGAGAGAGAGAGAGAGAGAGAGAGAGAGAGAGAGAGAGAGAGAGAGAGAGAGAGAGAGAGAGAGAGAGAGAGACACAGACAGACACAGACACAGACAGACAGAGACACAGACAGACAGAGGCAGAGACACAGACAGAGACAGACTGTTCTTAGACTCATGACCTTATAAATAAATTCGTGAACAGGTGGTTATCGAGTGTACACGGTCCATTGATGCTGTTAATGTCGGTTGTTTCAGGCGAACGCGATGATCGAGAGAATCGGTTACCCGGAATTCATTCTAAACTCCACAGAACTGGACAAGACCTACGATGGGGTGATTATGTATACGAGACGACCTAACACGCATCTCATACACACAGATGGTTGCCTGGCGGTTATTTATCTAGCGCTATAAGCGCTGTACTTAGTTGCACGACAGATGGTTCTCTAAGTAGACCTACGTTGCATGCTGTTCACTAATGTCTCTCCGGCTTTGTTTATCTCTTCACGCATGCACGGACTGATTGGTTGTATGTGTGTTCGTATGGTTGTATGTGTGTTCGTATGGTTGTATGTGTGTTCGTATGGTTGTATGTGTGTTTGTTTGGTTGTTCGTTTGTCTCTTTGGCTGTATGTATCTCTGTCTGTATGTATTTTTGGCTGTTTCCATGTCTATCTGGTTGTCTGTGAACTCTTAAAATTAGTGTGGCCAGAACCTTCATTTGTTGTCTGGCATTGAGCGAAGTGTCGTCGTCACGTGAGCAGAAGAACACTTTGATGCAATGCTGTGTAGCTTAAAGTTATGATAATATGCGATGCAATGTAACATAAGACGCAAAGTAATAAAGTAAAGCCACCGCATAATCTGGTCTCTCTGACTTTGTGTGACGCAGAAAATTTCGGAGATTTACATAAACATTTTACATTAAACGTACATTTACATTACATTACATTTTTAACGAAAAATCTGCATGACAAGACTTCAGCGACGAGACTACATAATGTGACTTCATGACATGGCACGACGCGACTTCGTGACTTGGAATTGCATGAGTTCATGACATGGAATTACATGAGTTCATGACATGGCATGACGTGACTTCATGACATGGCATGACGTGACTTCATGACATGGCACGACGTGACTTCATGACTTGGAATTACATGAGTTCATGATATGGCATGACGTGACTTCATAACATGGCATGACGTGACTTCATGACATGGCATGACGTGTCATTGCGTTGCTTTGCAGTTACTGATAGCACGCGACCGATACTTTGACAACATATTGAAAATCGAAAAACACGACTCGATGAAGAACTTCAACAAACTACGAGAACCGATTCTTAAGGACAAGTAAGACTACAGCAGTGTCTTAGTATAATCATAACATTACATTACATAACATTACTATCTCTGGACAACCCCTCTGACTCGTGCGGCGCTCGCGAATAAGCTGGTGCTCAGCGCTTAGCTTTAGTTGTAGTTTTTAGTTTTAGTCTAGTTTCTTAGACTAGCGCTTTAAAAATTTGGGGTTTACTATAATTACGATTACTCGTATTATTTTCTTCATTAATTCATTACGAGGATTTATATAACACCCTTTAAGGTTAGGCCTACTACTCAGGAGCGCTCCCGAACCAACCTCGGCTATGACGACTGAGCTCTTCAAGATTGCAACAGAACATGTCGGAGTGGACACACTAAATCCGTATTTCTGGCAAAACTAAATAAAGTAAGTAAGTAAGTATATTCTTTAATATAACCAGCTGCCAAACAGCACTCTGGTGAACAAGCATGAGCAATATAAATTAGCATAAACAACAAACATCAAAATCTATCTATGACCGATGAGCATATTGAGTAAGCTTCG
>JACEVL010000175.1:0-127500 GCA_020284085.1 Aporrectodea caliginosa | reverse complement strand
CGATTATGATATAGGCCAACTAGGCCAACCTAAGTCCGACCGGCATTTTGAATTGGTCAACCTGTATCAGATTCAGGCCTTGACAGTATCGAGCCCAATACATGCATGCATGCATACATACACATGTGCATACATGCATACATATATTCATGTATACATACATATACATACATCCATATATATTTACATACATACATTCATGCATGTATACATGCATACATACAGGTCATATACATGTACATGTAGAAGTTAATTGTAGAATTGAAGTGTTGTTCATGAGTTTCTGTCTGCTCATAGGCCTACCAGGAATGGGTGAAGAGAAACGGCCAGGAACCACCGCTGCCTGGGATCAACCTAACCCACAATCAACTGTTCTTCTTGAACTATGCACAGGTATATAGGCAGGCCCGGGTTAACCATTGGAGCACACGGAGCACGTGCTCCAGGGCCCCGACGAGAAAGGGGCCCCAAATCCCAAATATGAGTCTTTTTTCTGCGTCTCAGAATGCAAATTCAATTCACTTATTCACTTTTGGTGAAACAATAGAATTCATTTTGGTTAAAGTACGGCGACAAATCACATTATTTTTCACTCAGCCTTAGATATGACTTCTTAGATATGACTCTGGAGTTATTTTTACTAGTCTAGGGAGTCTATAGACTGACCACGCTTCGGTATACGTATCTCTGTTTGTCTATGTACCTATCTCTTCATTCTTCTCCTTCCTGCCATGGACTTTGAACAGCATGCATTCAGCTCACCGTGCGAATCAGGTTCAAGCCAAGACTGGCGGCCGCCTATAGCGGTCAGAGGTCAATGTAATTTGAACTATTATCATACGTATACATAGCCTTTGGGCGTTCATGTAGGCATGGAGTACTAAATATAGACTGGAGTTTTAACTGTTACCAGCCCTTTCCAGGATGGGGCTGACTGTAGCAGTGATAAACACTGGAGAACAAGGCTTGTATAGCAGTTCTAAAGCCATAAGATTTTACTTTTACAAACTGTATATGTAAGCATGATGAAAATGCATGCATACATATAAAATATACATTTATATAGTGCCTTTGTAAGTGTTGAGGCTCTTAAAACAGCAGCATATGGAGTATAATATGCCAAAACCTTACTTCTGTTTGTATGTAAACTCACAAGATTACAAATAGGAGAAAGCTAAATATGAAGTCACCAACTCACTCACACGGTCAGTCAGTCAGTGAGTCAGTCAGTCACCAACTCATTCACACAGTCAGTCAGTCAGTCAGTCAGTTTGTCAGTCACCAACTCACTCACAGTCAGTCACTTAGTGAGTCAATCACACAGTCAGTCAATCAGTCACCAACTACACAGTCAGTCAGTCAGTCACACAATCAGTCAGTCAGTCAATCACCAACTCACTCACACAGTCAGTCAGTCAGTCACACAATCAGTCAGTCAGTCAGTAAGTCACCAACTCACTAACACCGTCAGTCAGTCAGTCAGTCAGACAATCAGTCAATCAGTCACCAACAACACAGTCAGTCAGTCAGTCAGTCAGTCAGTCAGTCAGTCAGTCAGTCAGTCAGTCAGTCAGTCAGTCAACAACTCACACAGTCAGTCAGTCAGTCAGTCAGTCAGTCAACAACTCACTCACACAGTCAGTCAGTCAGTCAGTCAGTCAGTCAGTCAGTCAGTCACAAATCAGTCAGTCAGTCAGTCAGTCACACAATCAGTCAGTCAGTCAGTCACCAACTCACTCACACAGTCAGTCATTCAGTCAGTCATTTACCAACTCACTCACACAGTCAGTCAGTCAATCAGTCAATCAGTCTGACATTCACCTACCAGTTAGTCAGTCAGTTTGTCAGTCACCAACTCACATAGTCAGTCAGTCAGTCAGTCAGTCTGTCAATCACACAGTCAGTCAGTCAGTCACTCAGTCAATCAGTCACCAACTCACTCACATAATCAGTCAGGCAGTCATTTACCCACTCACTCACACAGTCAGTTAGTCAATCAGTCTGACAATCACCAACTCACTCACAGTCAGTTAGTCAATCAGTCTGACAGTTGGTTGAAAGTCTTTTCTGGGATTTGTGGGTATCCACTTTTCACAGAGTTCTTTGTCCTCGAGAGGATAACAATGTATGGTGATTATCTGGTTCACAGACTTTCCCTTTTCAGAATCATATCCACTGGTAAATCCAAACGCAGAACATTTCCTTCCCATTTTGCTTCAGGTAAATCCAACTTTATATATGAACACTAAATACCGACTTTGGTCCTTATGGTCTTTATGCCTAACAAAATCCGTTTAAAAATCAATCTACCTCAAAGTCTTACAACTGTAAATATAACTCACCTAAATAAGTAAATCAAAGTTACACAAAAGTAGGCTACCTAAAATCAGTTACTCTGAATAAAAACTGCGAATTCTGTTCTCAATGATAAAACTCCATATTATAGTAATCTGTTGTGTACTCTAGCATATTCCAGTGAAGACTGGGCCAACTGGCCGCATGACTCACTATGCATTAGGCATCTGCTGCCAGCCCCTTAGCGGACAGTGGCAGGCAGCTGGGCGGCTACGTTACCCATCCATTGCTATTTCGGTATCCCCGATGTAGGTAAGTATTATGTATGCGTGTATGTATGTATGTATGTATAATATAATAATATATATATATACATTTATAATATATATGTAGTATGTATGTAAGACAGAGGGCCGTTTCTCTCTCATTCGTATCCATCTATTATTCAATCTATCTATCAGTCGTTAAACCTACAGCTACGGTTACTGTGCTCTAGCAAGTTAAACTTAAAGTATTCAATAATGTCGAGAACTTGCAAGTACATGTATGCCAGTGGGTTTTTGAAACGGGCTGGAAAGCTTGAACAAGGAAGCGAAATCTCAAAGTGTTAACTAGCACCCCAAAACTGACGACGTTCTTTCAAAGTAGCCTGATAGTACTGCATGACACTAGACTAGTAAAAATAACTCCAGAGTCTGCGTCTGATTATGATAGTGTGCCTGTGACTGTGATTGGACAGGCTAGCGATGATAGCGAGCTGACGAACTTGACGATGATAATTTGAATTCTAAAGACAGGGTATATGGAAATGAAATGTCTGCAACTTCAAGTAGGCTACAATTCAGTCTATCAACAACGACAATAGGGCCTAATTGTGAAACAATGTCTATTCCTTATGAAGCCGCAAAATCAGAAGTGATGGCGGGCTATCAGTCTCCGAACATTCTATAGACCAATTAGTCGCAGAAAGTATATCAGTTTTTTGCAATTATAGCCTACTACTAGTTATATAATACTAATTATACTATGCAAAGGGATTGCTGTGCTGTGAAGATAAAAGGTAAGGTTTCATTCTGAAAAATAGTAACCCTACAATGTTATTTTGTAATTTTCAGTTTCTTTTCATAAGTATTGTAATATTGTATTTTCAAAGTATAGGCTATCTGTCACCCGTGTAATTTCTTTGCGAGAGAGGCCTACCTTTTAGAGACGACAACGAACCACAACGGAAATTGTAATGAGGCCAATATGCCAGTAAAATTAATATGCTTACTATTAAGATTATTATTGAATTTGTTGCTGATTGAGTCTGAGCAGATTTGAATATACTAAATAATGGAAGGTGGAAAGAAGGGAGGTGAGGGAGAGGAGGAGAAAGGGAAGGACCGGAGGAGGAGGAGAAAGGGAAGGTCGAAGGAGGGAGGAACCTGGAAAAGTCGGAGGGGCCCCAACATGAAAGAGTGCTCCAGGGCCCCAGGGCCCCTTAACACGGGCCTGTATATAGGAACCATCTACCTATCTCGATGGTAGTTTGCGCCACAGAAAAAAACCGTAAGACAAAGAATACAAGAGACTGCAACACCATTCAGCAGTTATCATCATCTGCTCATGCATTGCCTGGAGTACATTGTATGCCGGACAGGATTAAAATTCCACTATGATAATAGATGAAAGAGTTATTATCCTGCCGATGTTTACAGAATGTTAAAAAGCCATGGCATTCTGGAAGTCTCATATACATAGGCATAACATAAATACACACACATATATATATATATATGCAACAGTATATATACAACGATATATATATATATGTATATTGTATATATATATATATATATATATGTATAATTGTATATATATATATATATATATATATATATATATATATATATATATATATATATATATATATATATATATACTGACAATTCTGAACCCCAAAGCGACATTGAAGTGAAAATTTCCTGCAGACTGTTATAACTGTCTCTAGAGTCGGCGTACTGTATTCTAATGATCTGCTGTGGTTTTCCTTGGAGCCTTTCCCAAGCTATCTCGCCAATTCGTCAAGATTGATTATAACAAAAAACATGATTTAAACAGATTTGAGATGCGTCATAGCCTAAATGGTACCCTACATGCTGAATGCAAGCATGTTATATAGGCCGCATTAGTGTGGTCCTTAGCACCATAGAAATTTTTTTTGGTATGTGTTAATGTCTCCCACTCTTTCAACTTATACTCCTCTAGTAGACACTTACTGCTGCCTTGTAACGTGTTGAGTATGGGTTGAGTCTCCTCTGAGCCAGTTACTGTGTAAGGACCTTGAGCAAGGCCTTCCCTTATAATTGCTCACAATGCTCAGGGCCATCGATTTATGCTTGGTCATGGTGGTGATGAAATGACATAATTATAGTGGTGCTTAATAAATGCGCATAAAATAAAATATTAATACTAGGGCCTAATAATTACGTTCAGGGTCAGATTATAACACATAAGCCAACTAAGCCATGGCTTAGGGCCTCACAACCACTGGCGTAAACTTGTCCAAAATATTGGTGGGGCATGGGTCCGGACAATCAGAACGCAAAAACTGATCGCATCATGAGCGCTTCCGGTATTACATTAATGTATTATTTTTATTGTAGAAAATAAATAAATATTATTATTATTATTATTATTTTTATTGTAGAAAATAAATAAATAATAATAATAATAATAATAATAGTATAATAATAATAATAATAATTATTATTATTATTATTATTAAATTTGTAATGTGCGCAAGGTCACACCGAAATGTGAATCTACGACGCTGATCGTCATCCGCTAGGAGAAGATGCAGTTATATCCAAGTGCTTGAAATCGAAGGGGAAATGGTGAGTTGTGAGCCGCTTTTTGAGGGAAGTGAATTTGAACTACGAAGAGAACGCAGTCGTTGGCGCGAACCGAACAGAATTCCTCAGATTGGTCTGGGTTTATGGTCAAACTATTGAAACAGAGCCATGCAAACGTTTCTGTTTACCAGGCTGTGACAGAGCAAGATGGAGATGAGTATCATCCGGGTACTGTTGTAATTGGACTCCAAAGTGATTAGCCGAGGACAGACCTCTGTGGCATTCCAGCAATGTAAACAGTGGGCTAAGATCAAGCGGTTCCGATGCCCACCTGCTGATACGGTCATCTACATAAGAAGCTAACCAGTTTAAGGCAGTCCCAGGGGACACAGAACATTTTTGTAATAATAATATTAGTTTATTCTGACACAAGTTGGCATGGCCGCAGCTTGTTTAACAGAAAAGACAGCCTGCAATACACGGCGCTAATAGCAGCCTACAAAGCATGGTGAGTCTTGAAAGGAGTTGCTGGTGGTTTATGGTGTCGAAGGCTGCACTGAGGTCAACAGGGCATTTTTTAACATGTTGACTGGTGGGGAAATTCCCCACCAGCCCTCTCAAATTCCCCACCAGTCCTTGCCATTTTCCCCACCAGTGAATTCTGCCCTTTTTAGTATAACCAGTTGTCAGCTAGGTTATTCCCGGGTAAAGACGGTATCTTAGCTGATGAAGCCTGCGAACAATGGAATGCAATTTCAGATGTTCCACATCTTCCCGCCGGAGCTGATCTTGGATGCCCATTGTCAGTTCGTCTCCGCCAATTGCTACCAGTTACTACGGGATTAGTGCAAAAGGTGTTGTCAGCAATATTGCGACATTGTCACCACATTCAATGCAAACTGAGAGAATTGTATCACATCACAACTTGGTTGTGGATGATCACAGAAGTAGCATGAACTCTGACACAATCAATGCATGACTTAACATTGCCTTGAATGGAGTGGGAACTGCTCACTACGATCCAAGAATGGCCATTGTACATTTTCTTTCTGCCCGGAATCGAAGAGAGCTTGAACCCAATTTAGACATTTACTCAAGAAGAGATTTCGCTCATAAATTTTTCAGAGAAGATGGCCATTTTTTCTAGTTTCCTTAACATTCATCTTATTTCAGTAATCAGTGTTACCCTATTTCAGAATTTGTTTCTTTCCAGTAATTTGACTGCTTGAAAGTTCAACATATTTAAAAAATAATACAAATATTGTATGTCCTTTTCCAAGTTTTTCTGAGACAGTGCTTTTGGCTTAAAATTACGCGCAGAAAGTGCCCTTTTCGATATATCCCCACCAGTGGAAATTTCTTAAAAAATCCCCTGGAGGTCAAGGCATAGTGAGAGGCAGGAATTTCCATTGTCAATAGATGAGAAGATGTTATCCAGCGTAGAGACGAGAACGAGAACAGTTTCAGTCTGAAATGGTTGCTTTCTGCTTACATGTAAATTTGTTTCATATTGAAGTCTTGAAGACTTGAAAACATTGAAGATATAAATAAATCTTGGTTTTCATTATGGAATTTCTGATAGTATTTAAGTTCTTTGTCTCTGTTTCTGACGAAGTTTTTAATATTTTAAGAAATTCTCCTCTGGATTTATTGGTGGGGCAATGCCCCACCATCTCAATTATTGGGGGGGGACGTGCCCCGGCTGCCCCGGCAGAGTCTACGCCTATGCTCACAACGTTTTTTGAGGGCCCCAAATATCAGGAAAAGTTAAATGAAATTGCACCAAGGTCAAAATTGACAAAATGGCAATCATGGTAAATGCATGTATTATTATACTTAGCCAATATTTCATTAGACAAAATCGTTTACGTACGGTTCGAACGTTGTAATTAGAGACACGTCATATACTTATGCTTAATTGGCTTTGGGGTTAGGGTCCCGGATGTCTTATAACCCGTCTCTTGGCTAAGAGCTCCGGAAGTCTTCATCCTGCTCTGATAACGTTAATTTGAAAAGTTCCTCCAAAGGCGTTTTATGTATAGGCCTATAATCGTATAGGCCTACACATCAGGGACGTAACTAGCGTTGGGCTTGGGGGCTTAAGCCCCCAAACGAAGCCGAAGCCCCCCAAAATGAATCAAGCCCCCGGCTCCACTATAGGCTCGGGCTACCGCACTCGCCATGTTCAAGGCTTAAAGCCCCCCCATACGAAAAGTCCTAGTAACGTCACTGCTACACATATGTATTATCCATAATATATACGTAAAGTTTTTCGTGAGTGACCTATTACAGCGTTGAATGTGTATCTGTAGATCTGGTGTGGAATTATGCGAGACGAAGAGGCGCTACATAAACTGAGGACCTCAGTCCACAGTCCAGGACCAACAAGGTGATGGTTCAAGACGATTCTTCTCTAAACATTTGTGACCAAACCCAGCCTGGAAGGACCATGGATTCGGAGCCAGTCAAGGAGTCATCGGAGGCGGAACCATGGGACGAACATCCCCAAACTTTGCCAACCCGACGCTACCCCCAATTATTGGTTTTTCCTTATGCCCAAGCCCCCGTTCAGCCCCCTGCCGCCTAGACCCCGTTCAGCTTAAGAAGCTGGATTTGAGCCTAATGATCCATAGAATTGTGCAAATTGGAGGTGTCATCCTCCTACTGCGCTGGTTGATGAGTATAGCCTACGATCCGCCATTATAGGAATATGGAAGTCACTTTGCTTGTGGGCGAGGAATCGTGAGTGTCACTTATGTAAAGAAAGTTAGATTAAAACACATATAATATCAAATATAATATCTAATGTAATATCTTATATAATATATCATATAATATCTAGATCTAATATAATATCTAATATAATATTTAGTATAATATCTAAAATAATATCTAATATCTAGATCTAATATCTGCTGGCTTCTATAACGCTTTTACTATAATGTCCAAGATATTCGTCGATGATCGCTTCTAGTAAAAGAGCAACCAAAAATCATAATCCATTAAAAATTCAGATCGAAATAGTTCCTCGATTACATGCTATGATGCTATCACACTGTATTACATTTCATTTGTATACTTCGTTGATATTTTTAGAATACAGCAAGTGACGTAATTTCTGTACTGAATAATTTGTTCGTGTCTTGGGTGTACAGGGTCATCGGCCCTCTATCGAACTCCTACGACTTCTCCCGGGCGTATAACTGTCCGGTGGGCAGTCGAATGAATCCCGTCAAGAAATGCTCTGTTTGGTAGAGAGAAAATGCGCTTCAAGAAGAACCGTTACAACATGGCGCACAGTGGGCCGCGATATAGAAACAGACACAGCCAACGACGTTCTCTATAAATAGCTCGAGGGTACAGGCAGGAAACGCTATAGCTTGAAACAGACAGATTTTGATACGGCGTGTATGTAAACACGTCTACGCTAAAACTCTGATATTTCTGTATATACATTCCGTTTCTATAATTCACTTTCGATCCAGAACTGAATACGAACTAATTCTGCGTTCATAAGTTTCAAATGAGACGTTACGGAAGAATTCGAAGCCAGAATATCAGTCTTGCCGCTTGCGGCCTCCATTTTTGCACTCCGGACGCCATGTTGAATTTCATCATCTTTGAATTCTACATAGATTCTTAAATCGCAAGCTCAATATTTTTACAGTTTCTGGGTACTTTCATTTTCCAGCAGTCACTTTTCTGACGACCTCAACTCTAGGCTACGTAGCGTGAAGGTCTTTTAGGCATTCTATTGGCCATTGTCCGACCAAAAACCATCTACGAACTGGGATAGAAGCGCAGACATTTTTACAATCATGCAACCATACATACATGCAGGCATGCATAGGCCTACATACATACATACATACACCCATACATACATACCTACATTCATATATACACATACATGCACACATAAATGGTTGCATGTATATACACAAATACTTACATACATACATAGGCCTACATACATTCATGCATAAATACATGCATGCATACATACATGCATACATACATACATACATACATACATACATTCATGCACATACAAAAGTCATACATACATACATACATTATGCGCTATTCTTTCAAGGTAAGTGCGAATAAAACTGAAGCATGAGGAATTCCGTTTGCATCGCGGGCTTCGTGACCCTTTTGTTTGTAATAATTATAACCCTTAGTGTACTGTTAGTAACACATGACCTCTTGTTTCGTTGCTGTAAATTAATGTGCATTTTGATTTATTAAGACGTTCAAGTGTTACTCCACGAACTATCGACTGCGATATCTCGTTTCGCAGCAACCTTGACATAATATAATAATGATGTATTAAAAATTCTATTTAATCTATACTTATATGGCGTTCAGTTACAGTGGTTGCAAAGGTAAATCACCGATGCAGGCCTATAGCCTGATAATTTCCTGCAGGTAGCCTGTCTTAACCAATTCCTCGCACATATTTAGGGGATAGGCCTACGTACACACAATCAAATATCATGTATCATAGGTCTACGTGCACACAGTGAACGTATGTATGCATGCATGTATGTATGTATATATGTATGATTGTATGTATGTATAATGTATGCATGCATCAGAGATGGGTACGATTAGCTAGAACTGCTAATCGATTAGAATTAGAATTAGCTCCTGAAATTTGCTAATCGATTAGAATTAGAATTGGCAAAAGGCTTTTAGCTAATCGATTAGAATTAGAATGAGCCGCAGCTAATCGATTAGCAATTAGAATTAGATTTCGATAATCGATAGTTCGATACATATATTTGCTTCATGAATTTGTCAAATTGTAATCAGAGCACAGCAAGTTACTACAGCAAGTTGTAGCCTATTACAATACCTAAAGCTTTAGCCTATTACAGTGCTTAAAGCTGTAGCCTATTAAGTACAATGCCTAAAGCTGTAGCCTATTACAATATCTAAAGCTGCACTACTCCTATGTGTGAGAACAGTCCAAAAGCCAGCAAGCAACACCCCATTGGTCAATACATGCTGCAGTTATTGACATTGCTACTGCATAAGTTCACTGTTGCATTTTGCAATTAGCATGTCTTGAATCAGTGCCTCTCTTATCCTACAGCGCCTGGCGTTTATGATGTAGCCACAAAACTAAATACGCGTTCCATGGCAGCTGAGGTTGCAGGGACGCAGTGATGCTGTAGATGAAGAATATGAAGACACGAAAATCTTTCAGTGTTGCATGAGCAGAATAGACAAATAACCATGAACAGATCATTGCAGGTTTGAAACAGCCTTCAGATAAATAAGTAAATAAGGAATTCTTGAAAACTTAATATTAATAAACTCATTCTTAACGAATGCGTTCTCAGCTTAAATCTCACACATCTAATCGATCAGCTAATCGATTTTCGATTAGAATTAGCTGAAAATTGCTAATCGATTAGAATTAGAATTAGCATCAGATGACAGCTAATCGATTAGAATTAGAATTAGCTGTTTGTCTAATCGATTAGCTAATCGATTAGCATCTAATCGATTAGTTACCCATCTCTGGCATGCATGCATGCATGTGTGTATATATATATGTATGTATGTATGTATGTATGTATGTATGTATGTATGCATGCATGTGTGTATATATATATGTATGTATGTATGTATGTATGTATGTATGTATGTATGTATGTATGTATGTACACAAACATACATGTATGTATTTATGTATGTATGTATGTACGTATGTATGTATGTATGTACGTACGTATGTATTTATGTATGTATGTGTGTACGTATGTATGTATGTACGTATGTATGTATGTATGTGTGTACGTATGTATGTATGTACGTATGTATGTATGTATGTACGTACGTATGTATGTATCTGGTCTTTTAAAAAGAGCATTTCAGGAATCCCTCAAACGTGACGCATGTCTGTTATAGTAGGCTATTTCCACGTGGTCTAAGTGATGCTGAAGTTTAACTTAGAAACCCCATTAAAATAATCTCTATCAGTTAATAAATTGGTAGGCCTACTCTTAACTCTCTTTTCTTTTCTTAGCGCGCAGGACAAAAGAGCGCCGTCAAAAGCGCGCACCGACAATAATTGCGCGCAAGACAAATGCGCGCCGACAATAATTGCGCGCAAGACAAATGCGCGCCGACAATAATTGCGCGCAAGACAAATGCGCGCCGACAATAGCGCGCGTACATCGAGACATAGAGACATGCAGAACTAAAATAACTCTGTGTAATTTAGGCTCTATAAGACAATAGCGTGCAAAAAGGAAAACAATTATTGTCAATTTGTCGTTTTAGCGTTCTAATTATTCCCCATTGTAGCATTATTATTTTTCATCAATCCAACTTCGTTTTAAGCAAGAATTCGTTTCATCTATCCAACTTCTATTTCGCAAGAATTGTTTTCATCAATTCAACTTCGATTCCATTAAGTAGGCCTATAATTTTCGACGCTAAAACCAGACTTCACCTAAGCCTAGCCTATAAGTTATAGCCTACAATGGGCGAAAATTTTAGAACGCTAAAATTATAAATTATCTTGATGTGTTTGTGCTCACTCGAGGACGGCAAATTTATATAGTTTATGCAGTAGCGGCGCCAGGATTTCAGGTTTTGGGGGGACTAAAACCCCAATTCCATTCCTTTCTCCCCACCTCCCTGGCATTGGCAGTGATTTCCTACTTTTGTTTGGGCAGGGGGGCTGAGCCGCCGACAGGGTAGAAACAGTCTAGGCCCATATTACACAACGGCCCATATTACAAGTCTTTCCCCTATCCTTTACTGAACTAATTGTTTACCACATTTTGGTGTACATTATGAAGTATATAATCACTTGAAAGGTGTGAGAGTTATAGCCTACTGCTGAACCTAGTACTGGTTTAAACTCCTTTTAAATCCCGAGTCTAAAATGAGGTGCGCGATAGCAGAGTGGTTATAACATGCTGGGCTATTAATCAGAAGCTCGTGGGTTCAAATCTTCGCCAGGGCAAAACTTTTCAGCTCCGCTTGCGCCCCTAGCGAACTCATTTATAGCGAGTAGGCCTACGTACATTGTCAGTGGGAAGATTATTCATCTGTGATAGATAGGCCAGTTTGGGCTGGGTTTGCATTAAATTTGTCTCGGATTTCCTTAGTTTGTTAAAGTACGGTGATTAAGTAAGATTGGAAATGCATAATGTTTTTTACTTACAATTTTATTAATTTTAATACTATAGACCTAAGACTCACCTCTAGAAATGCGCTACAAAACGGAAACGAGTTTCACTGGACACCTTGATGACTTCATTCGCTTATCAAAACAAGTCGATGATCGTCGAGAAAGTTTATAATTATTTTGAAGTAGAAACGAAAAATGTAATAACTTTATCGCTGTCTTGTTTTAATTTAATCAATTAAACCTATTAAACACAGAATATAATTCGCTGAATGTTTTAAATCTGATTCTAAGCGAGAAATTCCTGTAGTTTTAACCTCGCCTATGGGGCATGACGCGGATAGTCATTTAAACGACTAATTTCTTCTTATTTATTGCGATGGTTTAATTTTGTTTTATTTAGTAAAACAAAGGGCTCTGTATTGATTGGTATTACTAACTGTTATATTTTAAGGTTTTTAAACGGATTTTGTTTTGTAATTTTGACTTTGTGATGAAGAATGAAAAAGTGTAGGCGTCAACCGCAGTTAAATATTTATTTATAGCTTGAATGTCGTGAGAATTTGATTGTTGCTTGTGATAATAAATCCTGGTTTTGTCATTGGAACTTGGGCTGTCCGTAAAGGACGTAACGTCCAGATGGGGGAAAGGGATCAGACCTGTGACGCCATGTGATTATGCAGTAGGCCTATTAGTGCCTGCTTAGTGCTGAATGCTTGAACTTTGACGAGATGAGTGGGGTCATTTTTGTGCCAAAATTGTGTAATGTCATTTATGAACGGCCCCTTTTGGGGCTCCAGAGACAGTAGCAATGGCAATTCTTCCGGCCAATGACAGCATGCCAAAAGATGCTGTATATTATCGGAAACCTACGCACTCTGATACTAAATCTTTGCCCCCCCCCCTCCAATTTTGCAACATTCCTACCAAAGGACTACACAAAATTTACTTTTCCACCCATGTTAAAACATCCACTCATATAATGCAACATAACATAACAGGAAGTTCTTTTGTGACCCATAAAGGCTTGTGTACTTCTCTGCTCAACCATATCTACTTTCCATGGATGGTCATATTTTGGAATGACTTGACAATCTAGCATAAAGAACCCATGGAGTTTAGTTAAGAAATACCGAGGTAATAAAGTATTAATTTAATGCGAAATGCTTTAACTTCCTGATTCACTGATTTCCTTCTTGTTGTTTGTAGGTCTGCCGTAGTTGAGTTCCGACCAGCTCAGTCTGGACCACAAAGGTAAGCAAGCAGAGATTAACATACTAACTACCAGTTGAATTGTTGATAGAAAAAATTAATTAATTAACTGTATTTATTATTGGTTAGCATTTCATTGCTGTGTGTATTAAAATACAGAGCTCTTGTCATATTTCTAAGAGGTTCAAAATGACATGGTATTTAAAGGTCACACATAATATTATACTTATGTATGCAAACTATGCATCATGTGTCACGGATTTTTGGTTTGATTCAAATAGTGAATAGTGAGTGTCAGTTATAGATGAACCAGACAGACTTGGGTTCTAGCTTTGCAAAAATTAGGAGATCCCCCACTTCTGGATGTGAAGTTGAAGTACTTGATCTAGCTTGATCTAAGCTACTTGACGTGATAATTTAATTGTAGGCATGATGAACTCGAGAATTAAATTCATTTAAGGATAACTGTTCAAAAAGTGACATCTAGTAGGACCATCTTGTAGGACCATTTGGTAGGACCATGTAATGAACTAGAAAGATTATTTTGTATGTGTTATTGGTGACAACATCTTGGCTTAAGACTTGGATTTTGTTCAACTATGATATATTGTCTAAATGACA
Organism: Aporrectodea caliginosa; assembly: GCA_020284085.1. Classification (NCBI taxonomy): domain Eukaryota; kingdom Metazoa; phylum Annelida; class Clitellata; order Crassiclitellata; family Lumbricidae; genus Aporrectodea; species Aporrectodea caliginosa. Next base: position 113,382 of record JACEVL010000175.1, on the reverse strand, counting down.
GATTATTTAATGTATAGCGCATTGGATAATCTTTTCCAGATTGTTTAAATTATGTTCATTGTTTAAATATGCTTCTAGTTCAACGACAAATCATGCAGATGGCAGTTCAGGCATTGCACAAGCCCAGGCTAAGGTCGATGAGGTAAGTCCTGATTTATTGCATTCCAGTCAATATAGGATGACACAGTGCAGTGTCAGGTGATTGCTAATCTGTGTTGCAATGCAAGCAACTGTGGTTTGGCAAATGTCCTGTCCAAGGTTTTGGTCAATGTTTTGTATTGTGTCCATCACTTCTATTTCTTTGTGGCTTATTAAAATTTCATATTGACTTTAATATCCTTTGTATGTAAATTTGTAATAACCTTCTATTAATGCGTTGTTTTGTTTATTTTTTATTATATTTATTTCAACTATTCTTTCATTATGTTTTATTGTTCTTTTGTTTCATTTATTACGAACAAATAATTTCGTGTTTTGTATTCCAACTCGGTACTATCTGATAAGCCAATGTGCCACATTGGTCTTGTGTCCACTTAACTTTCCCTGCTGCATTCTTCCAACCACAAGTCCCACCAAAGTAGTTTATTTCTTTCCTTTTTCTTGGTTCTTTGGTTTGTCATGTTGCCCATTTGAGTTTTTTCTTCATTTGAAAGTTTCGTTATCAAATGTATCAATATGTTGTCTGCGTTTCTTTTGTTCTCAATTTCTGTGTTCACTTCCTAGGTTTCTATGTCCTTTATAATTTGTATTTCATATCTCGTATGTAGCAGTTATTTGTTACTTTACAGTTTTTGTATTACTCATCGTTGCCAAATGACTGGCTTCAGGCATTGATGATTATGATGATGATTCATATGTATGTTTAATTTGCCTGCTTTCTACCAATTGTTCAAATCCTTTCTCTTTGGTCTTGGCTGGGCTGGAAACGCTTCTGAGTAGGCTTCTTGAAGAGGTGCTATATAAATATCCAGAATGAATGAATGATCTTATGTTTTCTTGATTGGTGTTTCTGTTTATAGGTGGTTGTCATTATGCGAGCCAATATGGAGAAAGTGTTGGAGAGAGATGAAAAGCTGACAGAGCTTGACAATCGTGCTGGTAACATTCAGAATCTGTTGATGCACGGCATTGGGCCGTGATTTCCTAGAAATCATGGCCCAAGTTATTGTACTTAATTAATAAACTGTTTAACTGAAGTTTCAGTATGGCATAAATAGCTGTTTAAGTTAATGTAAATACTGTGTAATTTTTATGGTGTGAATTACAAGATATAGAAATCCTTGACTGTGTCCTACCATAATTATTTGATGAAAAAATAAAGGTTGATTTTTAAAGGAAAATTAAAGTTCCATGTGGAACTTATGGGAGGCGTTCATTACCCATCTTTGGCCTTGCCAGATGACTCCCAGGATCCTGGAGATGGGGCCAATGCGCTGTAGTCATAGACCCCTTAAATTACCAGGCACTCGGCCTCAGGACTTGGAACTTGGGTCCATTGTGAATTTCCTGTTTTTATCATGAAAAATGAACGATTTGGATTAACCTTTTTTGTTCTGTTTGTCTCGACAAGACTTACATCTGGGGAAACATACTTAATATTAATATTTCTCCCAGATGTAGCTCTTGTCGAGTCAAACAGAACAAAAAAGTTAATCCAAATCAGACTTTTTTCATTCTTGTGATAAAAGATGTAGATTGAGAATTGACCCACGTTCCAAGACCTAGGAATCCTACAGACACAATTTATAACAGCCTAAAGTCTGTCGTTTTCTGCTGGGGTTGGGTTGGGAGCTCCTCTGGGTAGAAATCTTGAAGGCGTGTTTTACAAATTTTCCGAATGAATGAATGAATATTTATTTCGTACATATGCATCCTGATTTGTGTTGTCTGACTAGATGCCCTTCAAAGCGATTCACAGCAGTTTGCAGCCACAGCCACTCGGATCAAACGGAAGTACTGGTGGCAGAACCTTAAGGTGAGACTGGTTCCACACTCTGCATGCTCAGTTCTTCATAAGCTGGTGCTGAAAAGATGAGAAACATGTAGCCAGCTGTTGATTTTTGGATCTTTGCTATTCAAATATGCTGTGATTTTACTGAATGAGTTTAGCTATTTTTCAAGCAACTTTTTCATGTAATTTATTAGTTTAATAGATAAAAGTATGTAATGATCGTTTATTTTATTATTTGTTAAGTAAATGATTGTTCTTTGTATTTTGTAATAGTGTAGTTGTTAATCAGGTTAATTAATTAATTAATATCTTCTTGCTTGTATCAATTAAGTTAATTAGAATTTGTGTTTGGAGATTGCATAAGATTTAATTACTTAAAATAATTCATTTAACAGTATTTATTTAGTGTTTTGTGTGCTTAAGTTCAAATTTTTATTGCTATTGTTTTTTTAGATGTGGATTATTCTAATCATCATAATTATTGTCATCATTATAATCATTATTGGTAAGTTGTTTGTAACTTCTCAGTGTTTTCGTTGTTGTTATTGGTTAATATTTACCAATCATTTATGTCCAATGAGAAATGCTTAACTATTTGCTGCAATACTCATCAAGGATTATATCTAACATGATTCTCCATACAATATTTCTGTCATTGTAAAGAAGTGGTCAGCCATTGATGTGCGTAAACTATACAAACTTAAAGTATGAACCTCCAATCCTCCATGAATACATCATTCAAACTACACTTCATAAGACAAAAAACCTGTACTTATTTCTATATGTGTGGACTATTAGAGATTTCTCTCTATTACTGTGTGGTCAGCATCTGTTAGTAGATCGTAATGGGACGGTTTATAAATTATGCATTACCAATTTCATTAAGGATTTTCTATTGTGTTACATTTGACAAGACTGTAAAATTTACAGTTACAGATGAAACAGTTATACTGAATTTAAACACACTTTACTGTGCAGCAAAATATTTGATCTATATTAAATACAGAGATGTTGCGGCAAGGTGCTGAAGGGAAAATCTGAAAGGACCACAGGTCCTGATAGGTGTTGAAATCAGTGTTGAGCTTGTTAAAGTGCCTTGCAGAAATCATCTTCATTCATTCATTCATTCATTCATTCATAGGATTACCAAATTTCTATGCCAGATGTTTTCAGATGACAAAAGTCTTTATGTATTTTAATGCTTTAACGACGAGCTGCATTGGTTTCCCAGTTGCTTTTATTGCACTCTCGTCATTAAAGTGTTAAGAGTATGGTTTTGCTTTAGTAGTTCAGATATGCATTGCAGTTTCAACATAGCATCAGATCTTATTTTGTCCTGTTTGTTCTTTATCATTTCAGTGTCTGTTGTTGTAACCACACAGAAATAACGGCTTCATCCTGTGACAATGTTGTGCCTACAATCATATTTCTTCATCCTGGTGCCTACATTTATCATACGGTGGTGTGCCAGGATATGTGCCGGCACATTTCTATTCTATGTCAGATGATATGGACTTACACATATCGACAGATGTACTTGAAGCATTTTGAGTTTTTTAAATGATAGCTGCATCAGCCAGGCATCCAGTAATTTGCACACAATGAATGTTTGTAAATTAACGATTGACAATAGTTTGCACACAGATGTTTTTTAATATTTATTCTTGTTAATTGGTTTATTTGCTTAGGGAATTGTGTAATGAATTTCTTTGGGGATTGCTTTAAAAGCATTCAGTTTTTGTTAATGAATGTTTGCCTTTGTAAGTGGTAAATGCAACAAGAGATTTTGGGTATTTACATTTTTTATTTATTTTGGTGTGTTGAATAATATTGGTTACTTGCAAATGAGTAATTGATGAATTTTAGCAGAAAGATGGAAATGGGGAAAGGTGGCTGCTTTTTTGGAAAAGCAGAATAAAAAAATGATGAATTCAGTAGTTCAAAACCATGGATTACACCATACCTGTTTTCCAACCACCCAGATCTTGTCATTCTTCCTCAAGTGAGACTGTGTCTCAGCCCCAAGTCTCCTGTCTGAAATTCTGCAACCACTCCATCATCTGCACTGCGTCAGCTCTTTGAAGGGAATGTGGGATAGTTCTCCGCCAGTTCATTCATCCCCTCACCTGTCAATCTCGGCACTCACTGCTTACACTCTCTCCTGTAGCATTTTATACAAGACTTAAAACCGAAGTTTTCAAGCTACCGAGTACTGATTCTGCACCCTGCTGTTAGTTGACTGTGAGGCACTCTTGTAAAACTGCAGGGCTGTGTTATGGCGCCATATAAATTGTCATTATTATTATATTATATTCATATTGGGATTTCATCTAAAGATATTTAGGCGACTTTATACCCAAAAACATCGAATGAAATTAGCTAATTGTTCACTGATGGGATTGTTACACATTGGACACATATGGAGCCTAACAAAGTTTAAAATCTTCATGAAATGATTTCTCAAAATTAGAAAATTAATGGTAAAACTTCTAAGTACAGTACCACTGCTTTACTGGTACTCGTTCCAGAGTGACTAGTAATTAATGGGTGTGCAAGCTAGTTCATGGCCTGATTGATTAGCTAAGTTATTACTGATTTAAGGAAATTTATTGCTTTCCTGCCAATTTTATGCTGCATTTTTGATGCTTTACAGGTAGTCATTGAGATTTTTGTGAGTTTTGTGATAATTTCGAGTGTGTTCTTGCAATGCTTTCAACCTGTCTCTTACTTAAATTGTTTTGTTACTGAAGGGGTCCATGCAAAAACCTGGTATTCACTGTTCTGGCCCCTGCCAAATAACATTAAGAGTATCTAAACTGCAAAGATTTAAAATAAAAATGCTGGGTAAGGTGCAACATTCCAAGGCAGTGATATAATCATTCATTGATTCGCTTCGATCATAAGCTTCCTAAGTGTTTTTAGATTTTGGACTCTTTTTGCATGGACCCTTTCAGTTTGATTAGTAGTCAGAAGACCCATCTGCAAGTGATCTCGAGTGAAAACTCGTAAAAACCACAATCCTAAAGTCATACATGTACTTTTAGCAGACATCACTGTTGATTGTAAACCTGCTGATGGTCTTGTCTGGTAGAACTAATGTGTTGGAGGCACTGTAGGAATAAGCTGGAACAATATATAAAGGGAAATATATTTTTAAAAGGTGTTAGTCTGAATCAGTTATTTTGGGTGTTTGCCCCACTCCTAAAAATCACGGCCCAAGTACAAAGGTACTTTGGTCATTTGGTTGTCTAGCGCAAGAGGGGCCACATTAAGTGATTGCTACTGATAACCAGTTTAGTCATTCATTCATTAAGCCAAGCACTGCATGTTTAGTTTGCTTACTATTATTATTGGTGCAACAATTAAACTCCAAGATATCTATGTTAGTGCATTTTATTAGAATATGTTAATCGCTTGAACATGTATTGGTGCAGCTGTATTGTCTAACTGTAGACTGCAGCGAGTGTTTACTCTTTCCAGACAAAAGTATCTGCTTGTAAGAGATATCTGGCACCATTTATGTTTAACGGTTATAGACAGTGCTAGTTATGGGGCAGTGAGATATCTGAATGGTAACACGCTGGCACGAAGATCAGAAGGACGCGGGTTAGATACCGCTAGCCCCACAAGGTTGACTCAGCCTTCCAATCCCTATGGGGGGTGGGGCGATAGTAAAATGAGCAGTAGGACAGATGGGTGCCTTGCAGGCGCCATACAGCTAAATTCGACTTCTTTTAAACGTGTTATCATTACTACCATATCATGTAATCTTACTGCATACTTGTCGGTTTGAATTAATAGATTAATATTATTATTATTATTATTCTAGTGCCGTTACAATGCACACGGCATCAATGGTAAAATATTGTGATCTGTTGGAGAACAGATCAGGTTAACCAGTCAGGTTATGGTGTGACCTTTTAATTCCATCAGCTGATTAGTACAGTTTTTTGTTCCCACATGTATTCTTTTGTAAGTGTAGCAGAGATTGACATATCATAATGTTAAGATGTATTGTTACGAAGGGCAGTCAGTTCGTGTAGCTTTTAACCGTAACAACGACTGTGGCCACCTGTTAGACATTTGTGTGTATGATCATTCTTGTTCCTACTTCCTAAGTACATGTTACATGTTAGATTCTGCAAACATAGGCCCATATATTTTGAGTGCCTTAAAGACAAGGTGTTCGGTATTTTATTCTTGCTATTATTATTATATCCTACTGTTATCATTGTGCCTTTCTGTAGTACAGCGTACTATCGGTGGTCACTGTCAAGTTGAGCTATACTCGACCTGGGAACGAAAGTACCTGAGTGGGTGACCATTAATTGAATACTTGGTCATATGGGGCAGCTCAGTAGTCCACCCTTTCAGGGTCAGTAATTGAATTGTTAGATTGCTGTAAGGCGCCCTTGTAACAGCATGGCCGTGTTACGGCACCATATAAATTGTCATTATTATTATTATTATTGCTGTAGTAGTAATTTGCATGAGCTGGAGGATCCTTTGTACCATAAGGCCATGTACACTGCTGGGGAGTTTTTGTAGAGGCCATTAACCAAGGGTCTTGTTGGTGCATGATAGTGTAGTGGTTAGCATGCGGACTGTCAATCGAGAGGTCGGGGTTCAAATCCCTGTCAGGACAGAAATTTGGTTCTAGATTTTTGCTCCACCTGCACCCATAGCCAACTTGGCTATAATGAATCACTGACTGCACTGTCGGTGGGATGATGAGACAGCGAGGGAGAGGACTGGCCACCTGCCCTCATATGCCGAGGCTAAGAAAATGAAGTCGCTAGCACTTTAGACTCTTGGCTGCCTCTCAGGCTAGCTTAAGGTACTTCTCTTCTAGACCTATACCACAACAACATCTGACAGCAGGGGCATATTGAGTGACATTAACAATTAATCAAATTACTTAAAATTTCAATTGTAGAATTGTCTCTGATATTTTGTGAAAACTCTGGAATTTATAGCAGTGCTACAGAAGTTTGAAAGATATTAACGTATTACTTGTTTTTATTGACTTATCCCAATTCATGCATTATAATTATTACGGTTGCACTGATATATTAAAAACTGTAGGGTTTATTTTAAAATTACACTGTATAAGCATGAATGGACGACTAGCTATCAGGATGGCACAGGAATGTTTATTGCTTTGAGATGTTACTGTATTTTGTAACTTTGCGGCGGTTTATAAAAATATATGTATGAAATATTTATTGCATATGTATATATATAATATTATAATATGTAAAGTCGTATAGGCGAGCACAGATAATGCCCCTGATTAGTTTGCTATATAAATGTTAAATTACAATTGTATTGAAACTGATTTGTAGCAAGGTCTACTTATATAATAATAATTAATTATACCTAAAAGTACACTGATGATAAACTGGAACCACAAGTCAGACTAGAACTGTGGTAATGAAAAGTTTTCACTGTTTGTTGCCCGGATGTTAATTAATCTTGGGTACATGTACTGAATACTGATACAATTTCTAGTTTCTTGTTATTTAAAATGTCAGTTATAAACAGTAAATCTAACAATGCTGAAATCCCGTTTTCTGCTAACCTTTCATGGAAACCTACCATGATGATTATTTTGGAGCAAAGTATGTTGTCTAGCAATTGATTTATGGTTGTTTGTTCGAAGTTGATAATTTGTTTTATGTTCAGGAATATATTGGGCAGATGATCGGATGGATTATGGTACGAAGAGACTTCAATTTGAAATGGAAAGTCTGTGGGGTGATAAGTATAGGAGCCTGAGGCAGATGACGGTGGGTGAGTGGTGGTATTGGTGGAGGAACTGAGAATATGCTGAATTCAGGAGAAGTTCGTTCCAGAGTGAAGGTGCAGTGTGGCATATTAATAATAATAATCTTTTTCTTTATTAAGCGCCTGACAAACGCACTGCGCTGTACATTTACATGTTATGCAATTGAAACTATCTTAACTACTAACAGAACAGACAGCCTGCAATACACGGCGCTAATAGCAGCCTACAAAGCATATCCACCCTAATGGGGCTCGAACTCGGTATCTCTCGCTCTCTACGCCAGATGTTATCCAATGCGCTATCGGGCCTCCCCCCCGATTGGTTGGATAACTTCAGGCGAGTAGTGACTGGGGAAAGGGAGAGAGTTAGATAGAAATACGATCCAGTAGAGCGGGGTAGCTGGATGGTGAAGAGTTCTCGAATATATAATTGAGGTACTGTAGTCTGTTGCTGGGTGTAGTGTAGGGAGTTGTAGGTTAGCAATAGGACTTTGAAGTGGATGCGCTCAGGAATTATCAGCCAGTGGAATGATTTAAAGGCAGAGTGATGTGGTGTCCTGGTGACAGCTCGGGCGAGTCAATTTTTGATAAGTTGTAGAATGAAGACGCTTAATTTGGTCGGATTAGTGGTTGAGGAAAAGGGAATTACTGTAATGAAGCTTGGAGTTGAAAATGGAGATGGTGATAAGCAGTTTCAAAGTCGAGTGTGAGTCGTGTGCGGCGTATACTATAGATCACTGATATGCATGAAGCAGGTGCGCGAAAGGTTGGAGATGTGATCAGAGAAGGATAGATGTGGATCAAAGGTTAGCCAAGATTACGCATAGGGGAGTCGGAGGTGAAAGTGAGAGAGGAAGAGTCAATGGGGTAGGTCTATGGAAGGATGGGGGCGGGGGTTTCTTGATGCAATATGGTGGAACAAGGATAATAAATTTTGTTTTGGTAGGGTTGAGGCAGAGGAGGTTGGAAGACATCCATAGCTGAGTAGAGTAGGAGGAGAAAGAGCCCCACTCGAAAACCTAGACAGATGACCTTTTGGCTAAACACGTTTAAGACACCACAGTGTTTCTAACTGAGCCATTGGTCTCGGATCCCCTCTCCCAATTATATAGGTCAACCCTACATATTTGCACTCCTAGCAAATGCATGAACAAGCGCAAGTGCTGATTGGATGAAAGCGAACTGGAGATGACTAGCAGCTGCTGCAACTATAAGCGTTTGCTACAACACATAATAAGCCCACTACACTGTGACTAGACGAATTTTTACGCATGTAGACTATAACCTCAGAGAAACCATCTAATAATGCTATCCCAGAAGGCAAAACGCGATGCTGTGTAAAGTAACGTTAGTCGTACCGGTAATCGTAAACTCCAAGCTTCTAAATCGCCACTCCAAGTCAAGCTCAGGGCACCAGCTTATTCACGAGCGTTGCAATCAATCGATGTATTGAATTAGGTCGTTAATCATTAGATTTGCGAACACCTGCAGCCAGGGTTGCTGTGATACAATCTCGCCTCTTGGGAACAATCCAATAATCGTTGGTGCGGCTGTCGCACTGCGCAGGCTACGGCGCCCACGGCTGATGTTTGTTGGCAAACTCGTTTCAATGGCGGACTATTGGCGCTTCGTCTCACTGATATTAATGCTTGCAAGTGGTCGACACTAACAGCATCATTTATTATGCTAAAAGAATTGGCGAACGATGTCCAAAGTCAGCGTCAACATAACTGTTATGGGTCTTAACAGGTGCGTAATTTTGTAATCTAAAATTTGTAAATGCATGTTTATAATACGCTTACAGCATTTCCATCGACTCTAGATAGAGGGACCCGTACGGACTCTATACGGGTCCCATACTGGAATACTAGTATTGTATTTAAGAATTTCTAAAGCGCCTCTCGCAGTGCAGACCAATCAGAGAAAAAGATAAGATTCTAAGAGGTACTTTGGGATTAGACCAAGGCGCAGGATCTGCCGCAAAAGATCGGGTTTGCAACGACTCTGTGAAGCTCCTTGAAAATGACCATTGTTTGAGTAAAACTGTAAAATATAATATTAGGCTAATTCACCTCCAGCTAACATATCAACTCCAGCTAACATATCAACTCCATCAACACAATATTTATTATAATCAACCACCTTAATAGATAAAAAGATTGGTCTATAATTTGTCATGTCATCGTCACCGTCTAGCTTTTGTCGTGTGAGTCTAGGCAAAACAATCGCGGCTTCTGGGAGTCAGGACCCCTCAGACTACATGGTGTTTTAAAAAACTATAATTATCGTAATCAAGTATTTATAAAGCGCCACTTAAAATCAAAGGCACTCCCGACCCAGGCCAGTGACTTCAATGACAAATAGAGAGGTTTTAAGCGCTTGCGGAACTGGTCAGAGGAAAGAGAAAGGAAGTCAGCCCTAAGGGATTGAGGCAGTCGATTCAAGATGGAGAGGCCCACAGAAGCGAGACTCCTAGAATTGACCGTAAAGGTACGCATTCGAGGGACAACCAAGTCGCCACGGACCGAATACCAAAGGGAAGAACGACCAGACACAGCAGAAATTGAAGTACAATTGGCCTTGAGATAGTGCGATGCAAAGCCGGCAAGACAATTTCGCACGAGGGAGTAGATCTTGAATTGGATGCGTTCGCGAATGGGGAACAGTGAAGGGAGTCTCGGATGAAAGAAGAGATAGGCTATGGGCAAACTTCGCAATGCCATTATGAGCAGGGCAGAAGCTTTAAGGGTGGATTGAAGCTTAGATGCATATATAGAGGATAGTCCAATGTAGATAGCATTCTCACAATCAGTCCTATATAGAGCATGCAGTTCAAAGCATGGACCAAAGTCGTGATAGCATATATGCAGAGAAGTGATTGGCCGATGGCACGGAGTTGGCGTTAGCAGTAGAAACACGAGCGGGAGACACCATGCATTGACATGATCAGACAGAGAGAGGACAGGATCAAGAATGAATCTAAGTTCACGGACAGCGGAAGAAAAGTGCACCCTGGGAAACCAGTGTAAGGCGAAGGGACTCGATCGGTGTCAATCTTGGCAAGCTGATGGGCACGGCTACCGAGCCACATGTACGACTGGGTCTTGTCTTGGTTTAGACTTTAGACGAAGACGATTAGCAGACATCCATCGATCAAGAGCAACTGAATTAAGCCTCTAGAATACTTTCAACAATTGCAGCGGCTGTGGCGGCAGGGCCATGAATGCCATCATCACCAAACACCTTAACTAAGAATGTCATATTGGATCCATTTCGCTGGATTATAATATTATTGTCTTATTGCAGATTTGCTTAGTAACAAGTTGGAGTAGGCATATATTATTGTTGCTACGTTTACGTTAACTAGACTTATTCTTCGACTCTGCTCCACATGTTGTACGTTTAACGGTACCGTATTTCGTTTGCATGTCGTCTTAGCCTGCGTGTATATAATTATCAAGAAGGCCCATACTTCCTGATGTGCTGTCGAGTAGGCCTATAGGATGGGTAGTCGGATGTGCGTCATCTTCTACCAGTGAGGGATTTATTCCGCATAGGCCTAATTATCGTTTAATCCTCAATACAGTTTATATTGTAAAATTGGAGATCGCACCAATACAGTAAAATTAAATGTCTTATTGGCCCTACCGTCCCCTACGTGAATTGGGCAAACACACGGTTGCTACGAACTCAACCTCACCAGTGGAACTACAATGGCATCAGCCGACAAAATCAGAATGCAGGAATCCGTTTGCTCCAGAAGAGTTAATGGACTCAATAAGCACAACAATCGGACGCGGTGGTGTTACTGTGTAGCGGTATGTTCTGTGCCTTGTAATCGCAGGTTCGAATCTACCTCAAGCCACTGCGTAGCGACCTTGTACAAGTTGCTCACCCATAATTGTCGGTGAGGAAGGCAACGGAAAACCACCTCACTCATCTCATCCCCCGGGCGGCATAAACCCTTCGGGCAGAGAACTCATCATCATCATCATCATCATCATCATCATCATCATCATCATCATCATCATCATCATCATCAGCATCATCATCATCATCATCATCATCATCATCATCATCATCATCATCATCATCATCATCATCATCAAGCACAATAGCGACACAAACAAGAGACGAGTGGAGGAGATGCGTTGCCCGATGTGCAGACCTGCACGGGAAGGACTAAGTAAGCCCCTATTAATAAGTAAATCACAATAACGTTTGCTGAAATCTGTATAATTGAAGGGACTGAGCCTTCTCTTTCAGAAAGTAACAGCAGGTAAGCATTACAGGGCTATGCTTCAGTAGACATCGTTAATGCGGTAGGCTACTGCAGGTGCTATGAATATAAAACTAGGCTACCAGATCGCTTGTATGTCTTGCCTTTTGATTTAAGACCTACTTTCATTGGCCTATAGGACAGCCAATATCATTAGACTGGATGGAATTCGTTACATTTATTTCTAGTAGATCTAGGCTACTGACACTTTTCGCCTGTAAGAAGAATATCAGGAAATAAATTTACCTTAAGCGGAAAGAGGTAAGAATAGAAAAAGGAATGTTCTGTGTGTTATACACGAGTTAGCTCGCATTCTTACTCTAATTTGTTGATTACCGAATCGCGTTGCATAATTATACGAAGATCATAACGTTGTTTACGTAATGGCTGTAGGCCTTACTGCATGCATCTGAGCACTGTTTTTCTTAAGCAGTTGAAAATGCTTGCTTCAAAACATTCGATTAAAATTTGTATTGTTACACAATTGAGATATAATGAATCTCAACCAATCACAATCTTCTTTACTTCCACCGACGCCGTCATCATTTATATACCTCCACCGCTTATTCATACACCCTCTGGTCGATGCCTTCTTCCTCTCCCGAACTCCTCCTTACAGAAGATATTTGGTTGCCTGAACGAGTGACAGTGAGACTGACTGATTGATTAATTGGCTCACTAACTAACTTACTTACTTACTGAATAATTCACTTAGAGACACACACACACTGTCACACACACACCATAACCATAACAAAAAAAACAAACATTTTATTCCTTCAAGTAGGCACAACGTCACAACATCACAAATATATTATAGAAGCGCCAATAAAAAGCAAAGGGTGAGACACACACACACACACACACACACACACACACACACACACACACACACACACACACACACACACACACACACACACACCCACACACACACACACACACACACACACACACACACACACACACTGATTCAGTGACGAGTCAATTTGCCTTGGAAGCTAAATGTGAATTTGATAACTCTACAGATATCACTTCATGCTTATGTAGCCTACTGTATGTTGTTTTAGTATAGAAAGACGTCACTTTTCCGAGCATCCTAAGCTGGTTTACGCCTGATGGCAAATAAAATTCGCTTATTACCAGCTAGAAACCTGATCGCTATCTGCGTAACTGTAGCATGCATCATCTTCATAATCTACTACAGTTTAGGCGATACCTATGTGTATGACGAGGCTAAAGAATACACGACGTGTCTTGTTGGCAATCCATGTCTCTACGAAGACGAAGTCGATTTTCGTATCATCGTCATTACATTCAACAGACCAGAGTCCCTCGCTAAGCTACTGCGGTCCATAGAGGACGTTGAGCTAGACGGTGACCGGGTATCTATGGAGATCTGGGTGGATAGGGATTATAAAGGTAGGATCCACAAACGCACGCTGGACTTCTTGAAAACGTACAGCTGGAAACGAGTTCCCACCCGAGTTCACGTTCAGTCTACACATGCAGGAATATACGGGCAGTGGATCGATACGTGGAGACCGAAAGATACCAGCGAGCTGGCGTTGATTCTTGAGGATGATATAAGCGTTTCCAAATACATGTACCGATGGATTAAAGCCGTGCACAAGAGCTACAACTCACGAGATGATTTTGCCGGCGCTACCCTCACAAGCGATGAATTGAAATCACACGATGGTAGTTTCAACGTGCTGATGGCTCCAAAAACAGAAACGGTCTTCATGTACAAATGCATCGGGTCTTGGGGATTCTCGCCCAGCGTCAAGGTTTGGAAAGACTTTCAAGACTGGTACCTGTGTGTATGACACTGTATGTGCCCTTCAAGATTTCAGGTGAAGGACTTGCCCAGGAGTCCCTAAGCGGCGGCTCGCGGTGGATTAGGCCACGCAACCACCTCCGGCTGCAGGCACCGAACATACCCCACCACCGCGCCCCACAATACATGGATGTAAGACTTATGTATGTACACGTATGTAAAACTATGTATGCGTGTATGTATTTGCATCTGAATGTTGATGTATGTATGTATGCGTGGTATGCATGGTATACATGCAGACTATAATATATGCGTTTTCAAGAACCTGGAATGTCGTTGCTAACAGATCTTAAAATCTGTATTGTATAAATACACTGTGCTATGCAAGCGATAATATATTCCATGCACGTACTTATATATAGTACTGTTCGGTGTTAATAGCAGGTAATTTGCTGAACAAGAAGAGTCTTCCCAAAAGCTTTGCATATAATGTTTTTTCTCTCATGTCAGCACAATTTACGTTCTGTCTGATTTAGTTTGGCAGCTGGCAATCTTCACAGGTAGAAGTAGTTGTTGTTTAACGACGGAGTGTCATAGCAAAGATGATTAGCGTCGCACTCCTTTTTATGCAAGCTTGGACTGGCACATCCGAATGTACGGCTCTGGTGGAGTAACTAACAATAGAACGAAACTGAGGAGTTTCTTATAGACAAATGTTTATATGTGTCGAAAATCGAAGATAAGATTATTAACGTCCCTCCTCCTTAATCCAGGCATGAAAACTGCTATGATGTGACATAGCTATGCCAATATCATCTCCAGACAATCAATACCACTGATACCTCAATATTATCTCCAATCAATCAATATCATTGATAGATCAATACAACCTCCAATCAATCAATACCGTTGATAGATCAGTTTTGGTTTTGTATTGTACTTACGGATTTCTAAAGCTTCTCCCAGAACAACCTAATCAGAGGCGCTCCCATTGCAAAAAGCCCCGCGAAAAAAGAGAAAAGAGTACGGGCAGAGACAGATTGAAGTAGCCTACACCCAGTTAAGATCATAGAGCGAGTCGTAGACGGAAGATCGTTCTAGAGCAAAGTAGCATTAACTATAAATTGATCGTTCGTAAGTTAGCCGGCTCATTCATTCGTCGTTCATTAGCTCATTCCTTCCATCCATTTCTTCTCCCTACCTTACTTCCTTCTTTCATTTTTCCTTCTTTCCTTCCTTTCTTCCGTTCTTCCTTCCTAACTGCATTGTTTATTTATGTATTCTTTGATTTAGTCTACTTGCTAACTCATCTATATTAATTAACTGTTTAAACGCAATTATAAGAGCTATTGAGTTGCGGAACTTCAAAAGAATCTGCTTGTAACTTTGTAAGAGTTCACAGTTTTCGCTTGAGTAACAACTGAGTCATGATTTAGGTCTGCGATCCCTAGACGTATAATAGGCTGATCATTCCATCCATTTTTAGTAAAAATACATCGTAGCCATGCACTCGTAAAATTCATACTCGTCCCGTCGTCCGACCAGCTAAATCATCCTACTTTGCCTCTTCTGCCTTGATTTTCCCATCAGGTATACTGCCTATACGAATATCCGATTTCAACATCAAAAGAGTTCTATTTATAACGTTCCCGACATCGCACGCAAATGCCATCTTTGTACGAGTACATTCAGCACGATAGAGAATTATCGGAATATATATATTATATATATATTATATATCACCGTCTTATCTTCACATCGACAGCTTACAGCCAGTGTACTCAACATAGCTGAGTTGGTTAGGGACCGTATGTGGAGCTTAAATCTAAAAAAAATTGTCCTAGCGTGGATTGAACCCCAACCTCACAGTTTACCCGCTAAACACTAGAATATCCCCACACTATACGATAATAAATGTAATTATGTCAGTTTATCGTAATGGTTATTGTAATCTCCAAATTTCTAAAGCGCCACTCGAAAGCCATATAGCATCGTCACTAGAAAGCTACTTCTGGGGAGATTTGCAGTGTGAACTGTTAGTGCAAATGCTAGGAGTCATAGCATAGTAGAATAATTTTCAATTGCTTTCGGAAAGCGAGAAACACTTTCGGTCTCCTGGATACAGTCTATGGTGGAAGGCTGTTCCACGCACGCAAGGGCCAGCGACCAGAAGGACCCGATCATCTACTTTCGTCTTAGTGGCTGGTACCAATACATCGGAAGACTTTGATGAAACCTAAACATTGAAGACGCTCTGCTACACTTCTGGCTACATACTTGTGTAGAATGATGGAACAACAAGTAACCTACGTTAGCGGTATTCTTGGCTGCTTCCATTCCGTTGAGAGCTTTGTTAAGTTTTTGCGCAGCACCTTTTCGCTTAACCACCGAAGTCTGGCTTCTTGTTTCTCTCACCTATCACTACCAAGCTGCTGCATAAGATTACAATTTTTACTAAGTTTCTTACTGTTAATTCGAAATGATCATCGACGCAGCAGAAGTTATTAGATTAGATTAGACTAGAGTAGACTATAGATTAGATTAGATTAGATTAGATTAGATTAGAATAGAGTAGACAAGACTGGACTAGATTAGATTAGATTAGATTACATTAGATTTAGATTGGATTGGATCAGCTCAACTTAGATTTTAAAAAACGTTATCGATTGCTGTTAGATTAGATTGCCTAGATTAGATTGGACTAGATTAGACTAAATTGGAGCAGAAAAAAATCTGGATTAAATTAGATTAGGCTGCATTAGAGTGTTGATTAAAACAGGATTAGATTAGATTAAATTGGATTAGATTAGATTAAATTGGATTAGATTAGATTAAATTGGATTAGATTAGATTAAATTGGATTAGATTAGATTAAATTGGATTAGATTAGATTAAATTATTAGATTACATTAAATTGAAGTTGATGTAAATTGAATTAGATTAGATTAAATTGGATTAGATTAGATTAAATTGGGAGGATTAGATTACATTGGGGTTTTATTAGATTAGATTAAATTTAGATTAAATTAGATTAAATTGGATAGTGAGATTAGATTAAATTGATTAGATTAGATTTAAATTATAGATATTCATAAATTATAGATATTCATAAATTAGATTAAATTAGATTAAATTATATTAGATTAGATTAAATTGGATTATATTAGATTAAATTGGATTAGATTAGATTAAATTGGATTAGATTAGATTAAATTGGATTAGATTAGATTAAATTGAATTAGATTAGATTAAATTGGATTAGATTAGATTAAATTGGATTAGATTAGATTAAATTGGATTAGATTAGATTAAATTGGATTAGATTAGATTAAATTGGATTAGATTAGATTAAATTGGATTAGATTAGATTAAATTGGATTAGATTAGATTAAATTGGATTAGATTAGATTAAATTGGATTAGATTAGATTAAATTGGATTAGATTAGATTAAATTGGATTAGATTAGATTAAATTGGATTAGATTAGATTAAATTGGATTAGATTAGATTAAATTGGATTAGATTAGATTAAATTGGATTAGATTAGATTAAATTGGATTAGATTAGATTAAATCCAGGGTTAGATTAGAACTATAAATCTAGGCCGACTGCTGTTCTTTTGGTTGCTAGAATTAGGCCACACCGCTTCAAAAAAATCAGAACAGAAAAAAATCTGGTGAAAATCTGAAGAGGTTGCGCAGTGTTGAAGCAAACAGATGAACAAATGGTATGTATTCATGGGTCGGCTGCAGTTTGCTGCAGACTGCATCTGCAAATTTACATGTATCTCTCTCTCTCTCAACTCTCTCTCTCTCTCTCTCTCTCTCTCTCTCTCTCTCTCTCTGCTGGAGGGTTCATTTGCAATATTTCTATAAGGCAACATCAGCCAATGAAGTTGCTGTCGGGAAATGTTATGCAACAAAGCGATAACACTACATCATCCACTGGGAGGAAAGGTTCTAAACCTGGGGTGTTTAATTATAGTAGAGAAAATCAATTTTTTCAATGTACTTGGGATCATTAGTGAGGCACGGTAACCGAAGTAGACATTCTTAATTCTATATATTCATAAATTCTATATATTCATAAATTACAAATATTAAAAATTATCTTCGTGTTATTACTTTCTCTAAAGAATGTTATTATTTCTTAATCGCATAGAATTTTTTCAAGAAATAAATATTCTTAATTGATTTTACAGACCACGATACGTTTGCCGGAAAGTCGATTAGGCCTACCTCTCTTTGAATATATAGGCCTATATATATTATATATATATATATATTATATATATTATACATGTATATATATATTCATATGCAATTATATATAAGCTATTTATATATGCATATGCCATCTGAACATTTACATAGCGCCTTCATGAACATCTTACTGTTTATTGAGTTTGATTCCAGTATACATGACCAATAATTTATTAGTTTATAATTACAATTTCGCAGACTAGAACGCTAACAATAGCAGGAAATATAGCAGCCAACTAATCTTACAGTACATTACTAATTTTACACTGATGCAACAGAAGATTCACGAGGAGATGAAGCAGACACAGCTTATCTAGTCATCCCCAAATTTTCGCAGAGATGATATAATTTTATGTAGTAGGCCTACACTTGTAACGTATACATGCATCATCGGTCAACACTCAGAGAACATCAATATTGATACAATGCTATGTGGCATATTGTATTATTAATATTGGCCAATCAAAATTATTTGTAAGAAAACTTAAATGCATTTAGCTGACATGATGCTCGCATGTAGAATCAATGGACTTTTTGACTCAAAGTGAAAAATGTATGACAGTGAAGGAAAGGACTGCTCTTGTACATCGAGTATTAACACCTCTAAATCTCCGATTCTCCCTGAAGTAACACAGATGACCGTAGACCATCCGACCCTAAACACTTGTATGATGTTCTATGATGTTTTTCTCGCTTACGGTTTACGCATGTCTAGAAGTCTCTCCTGCAAGGCCAAGGTCTCTTTCCGGTCGTTTTACGATCTGCCTGGTTCTTTTATAGATACAGAGTCTGGAAGACGAACGACTGTTTTCCACATTCCAAGTTCTGATTATCTTTTTGTCGGAATGAATAAATTTCTGTTGGGAAGGATAACGGGTGGGCAATAATTTTGGCGAGGAGGATCATTGGTGAGTACCTTGTCTATAAACAGTGACCCAGTGATAGAGTTGAGAGGCGCTATATAATTGCTCTGAATGAATGAATGAATGAATGAATGAATGAATGAATGAATGAATGAATGAATGAATAAATGAAAGAATGAATGAGTGAGTCTGCAGATCGGTCCAAGGTTGGTTTAGTGGTCTCGGCTAATATACAACGAACTTACGATAGACTTGTTATGAATGGTGTTTACTTTGTTATGAAGTGATTCATTGTAATGTTTAAAGTAAGTTTAAGGTAAGATAAGATAAAGTAAACTCTTATATTTCACACATTACAATATAATAACGTTTTGCTTATTAATGTAATCTAACTTAGGGCAACGTAAGTGGATGTAATGCGATGTAGGACGTGCTATGCAACTCACAACACAACATAGCTTACAATAGATTGTATTTGATGTTGCCCTTTTTGCCCAAGTACAGAAAATGCACACAGGACCGCATGATAGGCCTCTATAGCATCGATGGAGCTGAGCATTTGTGACAGTTGGAGGTGGAAGTTGAAGATAGGCAGTAGTGCTTGTTGCGAGGGTTTTATATGTAAGACAAGCCAGTTTAAATTTTATTCTGCATTCCACAGGAAGCCAATGCAACTGACCTAGCAGAGTTAAAGAGCTTGAATGAGAAGATGCACACAGAACTACGCGATCTAGAGACTTTTTGATGCGTTGAAGCCTGTTGACTTACATGTAAGATCTGATGCAAACGCAGAGTTGGCATAACCGAGGCGAGAGTAGACAAAGGAGCAGGTTATGGTCTGTGACATGTCTTTGGTACAGAGCTTATGCGACGTAGGCCTATTGCTACGATATGATAGAAACAAGATTTGCAAAGATTTATTATATGGGACTGAAATGTACATTACTGTCCGGAGTCTTTTGACAGATTTTGATAGCGGAACAACAGTGCTAACAAGGTCAACGCTGGAATGAAAACGCACGCACATACATAGGCCTACTCAAACATACATACATACATACATAATTGTAATTGTAATTGTAATCGGACATTTATATAGCGCCGCTCAGAAATCAGCAGCGCTCTTGACCTGCGTCAGTGCCTGAATTAGGAAACAAAAAAGTCTTAAGACTTCTACGGAACTGGGAAGGAGAGAGGGCTAGTAATAACTCAAAAACGAAGAGACTGGGGAAGAGAGTTCCAAGCTGATGGGCCAACACGGGCAAAGCACCTAGAGTGGGCCGTAGCAGAGCGCATGCGAGGGACGACATACATACATAAATGCGTGCATACAAATATACATACATACATAAGTGCATACATAATTTATGTACATACATACAGACACACATACATACATATGCATACATACGTAAGCATAAAGGCCTGCATGCATAAGCCTACATACATAAGCAATGAAGCACACATACATAATCTGACATTTGGACCGACCTGTGAATCCTCATTGTGCCGACAGGAAGTTGAATGTTGACCGGAAGTCAATGTTTCGGGCGAACAGCGCGGTGACGACATAGCGGCGGCGGATGCGTCGAATCGAAAGCAGACGACGAAACCTTAGGTACTTGTTAAGCAGTCTAAACGTTAGCGAAGGTATAAGTACTTTTCAAGTAGTTTAGGCGAAAGTAGCGGCTATTCACGGAGTAAGCTTAGTCTGAACTTAGCGAGCTTTCGCTAAACGGCGCTGCATTCGAATGACACAAAACCTCTATGGCTAGTTCTTTCCGGTTCGAATCTTTCCCGCGAGACTGCATCTGAATGTGGGAACTGCTCCTCCTTCCGCTTATATAAGATGGGCCATTCTAAAACGCAATATTTACGGAGCCTGTTTATCTGACTGTGGAGTCGATGCTGGTCGAAAGGAGGCGCTCGTGTGTATAAGCCACGTACAATCATACACAAAACAAGAGAGAGAGAGAGAGAGAGAGAGAGAGACAGACAGACAGACAGACAGACAGACAGACAGACAGACAGACAGAGAAGAGAGACAGACAGAGACAGACAGGAAAGACAGACAGAGACAGAGAGGGACAAACAGAGGGAGAGAGAGAGAGAAAGAGAGGTCAGAGATAGACAGAGGCAGACAGACAGATAGAAACAGAGACAGACAGAGACAGACCAAAAGACTTTCTCTGTTTTGGTCTTTCTCCTTGTTTTGATATCTGTCTGTCTCTATCTGTGTATGTTCTCTCGGTCTTTGACCTCTCTTTCGGTCTTTCTCCGTCCCTCTCTTTATCCCTCTACCTATCTTGCTTGTGTCTCTCTTGCTATTTTTCTCGTTTCTCTCTGTTTGTCTGTCTGTGTCTGACTGTCTGTCTCTCTCTCCATCTCTCTCGGTCTACCTCTACGAGCGGCAAACAGAGACAGACACACATACACGGAGAGAGAGAGAGACAGAGAGAGAAAGACAGACAGAGACAGACAGGCAGCAACTCTGACTTAGATCAGAGTTGCTGCAGAAATCCGACAACAGCGAACCATAGAAATGTCCGCATTCGAAGTCGCACTTGCCTCGACCATCCCGACCCACGCGAGCAACCACGGACCAGGCCAAATATTTGTTTACCCGTGGCATGAGCCAGTTCGGCTGCGCATCCGCCATATCCCTCAGGCCCTAAGACTGCCGCCGGCTGAGAGCTGGCCATATTTTGTGCCTCTTGCACCGACGAAAGACCGCTCCAGCGGGTGGAACATATATCGGTCTCGACTGAGCAATCTGAACTGGAATGAAAACAGGTGAAACGGTTGGAGATAAGTCACGGGTTCGGTTACTGGAGGAAGTCTTATCAGTAGAGCGTCGTTTCGCTGATGTATTGCAATTTTCGGTCAGATTGTTGACTCCCGTGACGGTCTGGGTGAGATAGTCATCTTGGTTTTGACGCTGAACGTATAGGAAAGTACGCATTCCAGGGTAAAGTGCGCTATGGATACACACCTGGAATTCAGTCCTGGAATTCAGTCCAGAAAATCCGCCCTGGAATTCGGTGCTATAAATGCGCTCGGCGTGTATACGATCAATCAATCAATTTCGCTTTTCTTTGTATCTCGATAGGTCGCAACTTGAAAGAAAAAAATCACGTAGCAAAAATTCTCAGCTCTGACAGTTAGTTACTAAGAGCTGTACTTGAAATTTCAGTTTAGTTGATATGCCTCCCCAGAAATGTACTTTGGACCATGACTAGCAAACATGCATTCCTGGAAATTAACCTGACCACTCGTGTGAATGTGCCTAGCATGCATTCCTAGAAGTTTACTTGAATCTCACTCATAGAAAAAATTGCATCCCTATAAGTTAATTTGACAAGTACTTCAAAAATTTACTTCTAGGCCCTAATTACAATTGATATGCGCTCTTTGAAATGTCTTGACGCGCAATCCAATAACTATTATCTGGAATGCACTCTTAGAACTGCACTCCTATAAGATTGCTGTGGATCTCCTAGGCAGCTGTGACCTAAAAGTGTACTTCCGATCCGTTTGCTCTCAAAAGAGTGCGCTTCATAATTATTTGAGTTGACAATTTACGAATTAAACAATTAAACAGAAGAACGCGACGACTTAAATGTATACAGAAGATCACAAACGTCGGTATAATAATTATAAAGAACTGGAACAAAGAAGAGAATCCTATCCAAATGATCATAGTAACTGAAAACATAATAATTATTATCTATTGACGGAATGGCGATAAAAAAGACCAAAAGAGTGTTGTTATTCTTATACAAATAATACAAATACATAGCCTACATCGTCTAGTTCAGAAATTCGACGAGGTACTGTTGCGTTTTTGTGTGCTCACAAAATGAAATCAGCTTTGTACTCATTTCGGAGATAGTGCTAGCTAGGGTTAGATGCCATGACGTGACATTCATTGGGTAACGCCTATTTTCACTCCTAGTGTCAAAATCACGCTTGACCGGCGGGTTAATTGTCTGCAGTAGGGGCGGAATGTAGACTAATCAATGCTACGGATTGGTATCTGCGTCAAACTCCCAAGCAATACTATACGGCGATTACTGGTTTCAACGAGCTCAAATTAAAACGAGTTATTCTGTGTAAATACTGTATAGGCTAAATGGCCTCGACACTGTTTACCCTACAGGCGCTGCTGCGGCGACTGGTCCGGTTGCGATACCTGCCTGAAAACAAACCAAGTTTCGAAAAAATATGCCAGAGTGCTGACACCCTCCTCTTCGGTGCTGTTCGTGCAGATCCAGGCCATGTTTTACATGACCTACTGCCTCAGATTAAAACTGTAGTAGGCCTATATGTGCTACGTCCACGTAAACATGGCATACCTCTTTGTTGCCCGTAGTAGAACTGCTATGGCTCAGTCTCGTTCTTTTGCTTCAATTGGTCCCTCTCTTTGGAATGCTCTTTCTCTTTCTGTTCGCTCTAAAAATTCTATCTGGCAGTCTCTCTTCTTCCTTAGCTTTTCTCAAAACCTGTTTCTTTTCGCGGGGCATAATGAAGAACGCTAAAGCGATAAATTGACCAAGAACTGACACTTCCTATATCGTCTGAATACGGAAGAACCATGGTCTGCTTTGTGTGGCGTAGGGATAACTCCCCTCATCAGAAGAGAGAGCACCGAGCACGTATTTGCATGGCTAAGGTCTTGTATATGGTGGAGAATTTCTGACGACCTTTCCTTAATTATCTAAATTCTAAACCCAGGGCTGGTTGCCGTTATTTGATATGAATAAAGCCTAATTTGTAAACCTTAGTGATCGAGACAAGGTGCCAAAACATCGTAGCACCTTTTAAAAGTGCTCACAACTTTGGAGGTTATCCGAACAAACACATCCTAATGACATCTATAGTAGATCAGATCGATTTAAGGTTTACAATCTTATATGGTAACTTCTATAGCGCCGCTATTTAATGCACAAGCGTCAGTCGATAGTCTCTTCAAGTGAAGTCTTGGTCAAAGTTCGTATTCTTTTGGAGAGGCCAGAGACCAAGTCGAAAATAACCGGTAGGTGTAGGTTTTAAGTCGCCGAAATCAGGCCTCTTGGTTTTTAAATATAGGAACCCTACTTGGACCTCAGTACCAGATTTTGCCAATGGTCTGTGAAGTTGCCTCCTCTTGATTTAAGTCTCGCTACGCTCCTGCTTATGACCAGACTTATTCACCTGTTTCGAGCAGCCTGCTTTTCCCATCTCCATGACAGCTTAGTTCTATTTTTTCTGTTTTCCCTTAGACTTCTTCCGTCATTAGCTTAAAGAATATTTTCAGAGTCGTTTATAAATAAGCCTAATATTCGTGGGAGCAACTTTCGCCGAAACTGTTTATGGCAGTTCAGTTATTAAAAATGCCAAACCTGCTACGGGGCTGCCTGGTGATGATGAGCATATCCAAGGAAAAATCCTGCCAGACAATTTGCACAAAAAAGACGAATAATTTAAAAAGGTTAGTCACTATCAGAAAATTGTAAGCTTGAAAATAGTCTTCCAAAGTCTGGACAACCAAAAATGGTCACCTCTAAACTACTTCTGGCTCCGTACGTGTGACTGCACGGTACCATCAGAGACTGTGGGTAGCAGAGATGGGTAACTAATCGATTAGATGCTAATCGATTAGCTAATCGATTAGACAAACAGCTAATTCTAATTCTAATCGATTAGCTGTCATCTCTAATTCTAATTCTAATCGATTAGCAATTTTCAGCTAATTCTAATCGAAAATCGATTAGCTGATCGATTAGATGTGTGAGATTTAAGCTGAGAACGCATTCGTTAAGAATGAGTTTATTAATATTAAGTTTTCAAGAATTCCTTATTTACTTATTTATCTGAAGGCTGTTTCAAACCTGCAATGGTTCATGGTTATTTGTCTATTCTGCTCATGCAACACTGAAAGATTTTCGTGTCTTCATATTCTTCATCTACAGCATCACTGTGTCCCTGCAACCTCAGCTGCCATGGAACGCGTATTTAGTTTTGTGGCTACATCATAAACGCCAGGCGCTGTAGGATAAGAGAGGCACTGATTCAAGACATGCTAATTGCAAAATGCAACAGTGAACTTATGCTAGCAATGTCAATAACTGCAGCATGTATTGACCAATGGGGTGTTGCTCTGGCTTTTGGACTGTTCTCACACATAAAAGCTTTAGTATTGTAATAGGCACAGCTTTACTAAATAGGCTACAGCTTTAAGCACTGTAATAGCTAAAGCTTTAGGTATTGTAATAGGCCAACTTGCTGTAGTAACTTGCTGTGCTCTGATTACAATTTGACAAATTCATGAGCAAATATATGTATCGAACATCGATTATCCTAATTCTAATTGCTAATCGACTGCCTCATTCTAATTCTAATCCTAAAAGCCTTTTGCCAATTCTAATTCTAATCGATTAGCGGAGCTAATTCTAATTCTAATCGATTAGCAGTTCTAGCTAATCGTACCCATCTCTGGTGGGTAGGCCTTTCCCTCGGAACCACCGATCGCACCTTGACTTGTACCATTCTTGTGCCGTGTACGTTGCCTGTTGTCATCGCATTAGAACACCAATAACCATAACATCGCTTTCACTGATTTCCAATTGATGTAGTTTAAATATGTTTGTATAAAACATAAAGTTAAAACAACCTAATAGTTATGTATCTTAATATTACTGATATTTTGCCTACGGAGTAACATTGAATGGCGCAGTGCTTTCCAAGGCCTAAGGCTTGTGGGCTTGTCGATCTGTTCTGACGTTTAAACTTCATTAATTAATGTCCGAAATCAGTGTTTATCCTTTGTTAAGAATTATCGCATGTCGTGTTAATTGAACGGAAAGGCGTGTTGTTGACACGTTGCAATTTGTATCTCGATTGTTGTCTTTTGCTGATTCTATCGGAAGACATACAGATCTTCTGAATTGGAGATGCCGGTAGCTGTTGAATTCCGCGCCATATGCTATCAGTTCAAAGATAAATAGACGTTGTATCGGACGAATAAGGGCTTCAATTCAGGGCAACAGAAACCGGGGGAGGGGCCTAACGTATCCGAATGACATCTAGTTGATCAGGTCGAATGAATGGGGCACGATTGCCGAATAGATAGACCACTCGACCTGTAACGTGGGGAAGACGAGTTCGAGTCTCCATGGCTCAGGCGGTCACTGTGTAAGGACCTTCGGCAAGTCCTTCACGCACAGTTGCTCTGCGACATCGATGGTCTGTCATATGGTCATGTGTACACTTCTGAACTGTGGAAGATGACAGTGCCAAATACAGTTGTATTGTATTGAATAGAATTGAATGTTCAATCGTTGTCTTTACTGCCCACAACAAATCTTCGAACGTATGCGCAGATTTAATTAATCCTCTGGTGCGATGGTCATTGGGTCTCCTTGCTTCTGTTGACCACACTCACCAATTCAGAAGCCGCTTTGCGCAATGTTTGTATTGCGGTAGCGTTGAATAGAGATAATTGACGTAAGGTGCCAAACATTGGTAGTTGACACGTTGTTTCAATTCTATTCAACCAGTAAATCTTAATTGTCAATGTCGTAACGTCTTCGCCTATTCGTCTAATTCGTATAAGAGATCTATAGAAGACTGCTTACAGTCCAGTGTTCATCATTAGAAGTTTAACTCTTGCGGAAGTCACTTCAGTTTGTCGGAAGTTTGTAGCCATCAACGGTTCGCCTTAAATAGAAGATTCGTTCCAGCAGAAGTCTCTTGGATTTCGTCAGTTCTCTTGTATTCACACAAGATCGGACATTCATCACGATTTTCTCACCGAAAATGGTTGATAACAACAATGTTATAAGGTAAGTCTCCTATTTTTTCATTAAATTTATCATAGGCTATCTTTATTAATGCGATTCGTCAACTTTTGACAGACGTTTAAAACGAAGTTTAAATTCTTTTTAAAGTGTAAGACATTGAAAAATTGTAAGACTTGAATTGCTTTTTTCACTAATACATTTTAAAATATCAATTTAAAAGATATGACAAGACTTGAAATAGCTAAGGATGAATGAAAATCGAGCCTTTAAACGTCAAATTCGTTTAAAGCATTAAACTGTCATGTACAACAGAATGTTTATGTATGTCTGTATGTATGTATGTATGTATGTATGTATGTATGTATGTATGTATGTATGTATGTATGTATGTAGTAAAGCTTTCATGTTCGACATAGACATACATGTACATGAATGCGTATACATACTTTAGTACATGTATGCTTAAATGTATGTGTACATACATACGCACATACATAATTGCATACGTATACGTATCTACTTGCATGCAAATCTCTGTAGTGCATTGCAGTGTAAATATATGTAGTTTAGGACAAATGGTTGTATCCATAGTAACTGTAGCATGTAGATAGGACTACTTGTGGGAACCATACATACATTTAGTTCCGCGGTTTCACACACGCGTAGAATCGGTTGATTTGACGACCCTTGTATTAGACTTCAACAGTTGAGAAAAATTGTTTCGGGACTTGAGTCCAATGTGCATTTCACTCGTTTTGAACTGTCTCGGACCTGGTGTCTCGTCTCGGTCCCCACTGTCTCGGACCCCACTGTCTCGGTCTCGAGTTTTATGTCTCGTATACAAGTCTGATTATATTCATAGCTACAACTAATTATGACCAGCTATTTAACAACCGTCAACCACATTGCCGTACGTACGATTGCTACTTATTTGCTGAATATTCAGTGTGTGGATGGATTGCCTGTTCAGGCTTATTCTCCATGCTGTCTAAAATATATGCACTGACTCAGTCAGACCACTTATGCATATTATTATTTTTTGAACACTTGAGAAGTTTGTCAATAATATTTTAGCAGCTTTCTCTGTCAAACATTTTAAAAATAACTCATTATCGCTACTGACATCGGCCTAAAACTATTTTTACAATTTAAAGTAGTGTAGAATACAAGGAAAGTTGCTCATCATTAAGAAGAACTAATTTCGAAGATAAATGAATTAAATTAAGGCATGCACCATTGCTGAAAGACTCAGTAAGGTTGCTTTGCTCTGAAAAAGCCACTGCTATAGACCATCACACACCAACTCCAAATTAAAAATAATCTAAACTTAACTGAAAATCGTGAATTTTATTCAGAAACCACCCTTTCCCATGATAGGATCACCAACTTACAAAAACCTCACAGAAATCTGGATTTTCTACAAAGACACAGTTATTATTTATTAGCCCAAACTTTCTACCTTCATCTTTTTCAGCTCCTTGTCGAGGCTCCAGACGTGAACATTTATCGAAGTTGGCAATGTTGACAATCAGACATATTCCTCTTGGACGGTGGTCCATCGGATAATAGCCGTTGTCATCATAGATACCTAGCACCGTCCCAACAGTAAAATACTGGTACTGTTAATGCAACAGTAACAGAAGCATGCAGAACCACATAAAATGCCTCATGATAATGTGAATACCAGCATAACATTAGCATGCATTAATCCTGTGCAATTATAATTATCATAGTTGTAAAAAACGGTTTTTTCGTTTTTAATTTTTTGTAAAAAACGTCGTTTTATTCGTTTTTTATTTTCGTCTCGTTTTTTTCCGCTTTTTATTTTTTTTTATGTAACTTTATTTATTTATTTACTGTCTGTTGTTATTTGTTTAATTTAATTTTTGTCTGATATCCCTTACGTTGTCTCTGTCCTTTCAAGGATTCATCTAATTTAAGTCACTATTTAGTGTCATCAGTTGAGAAATAAACAGCAGAGTACAGGAAATAAAATTTATAAAAGTTATTTGAATATCTAAGTTATCCAAAATGCGAATTATTTTCTTTCTCGTTTTTCCCCCGTTTTCGGTTTTTTATTTCTTTGAATAAAAACGACGTTTTTTCAGTTTTTTATTTTGATTTTACCGTTTTTAACAACTATGATAATTATTAGACAGATTTATTAGATATTTATTAAAAATTTACTTACGAGCTGGATTAGAGCCATCAACATGCACAGGTTCAAAAGTATTGCACAGCACACGATTTGCTGACCGTAAACCAACAGTGGTTGCCATTTCAGGTGGGTTTCTGTAATTTTGTTCTAGAAATAAAAAATATTGTCATTATTATTATCATCATTTAAAGATGGGCTTCTCTCATTTCGTCCTGGAAATAAAAAACATTTTCATTATTATTATTGCTACTGTTTTTGTTACCATTATTATTGCTACTGTTATTATTATTAAACTTTCAGTGTGCATGACATCACACAGGAATGTAAATCTGATCAGGCATAGCAGTGGCAATTACAACTGACATGCTCTGCACACACCAAATAACCGGAGTCCAATCAGTGCTCAACAGGAGACTCCACATTCAAAGTGCCAAGTCCATGTCACATAGAGGAATTATTATTATTTAACAAAATTTAAATGCACACAGTCACAGAAATGTACAATTGCCAATACTCCACAGAAGTAACTTTTTTAGAATTAACTTTAACTTTCTGTCAGGCCTTACAATTCCTGTCTCCATTGCATCAATTATGATTCTTTGCACATGGGTCATATCTCTGAAAATGTTGATTTAGTTCCACTTACGTTCTGTGATCTCCTTACGCAAGACTGGAAGAAGAAAGTTGTAGAGATCCAGCCGATTTGCTTTCTCTGAAATTAAATTAAAAATCGCTAAATTGAACTAATAATCAGCTGGCAAAATAAAGTTCATTAAAACACACTGTTGCTCTAAAAAAACCTTCATGAGCCAATGATGCCAAACTGAGAATTCATAAACAAGTCCAAACTGTATGCATTTATGTGTATGTTTATATTTAGGGGCCGTCCATAAATGACGTCACGCAATTTTGGCTGATTTTGAACCCCCCTCCCCCCATCGTCACACTTCGTCACAAAATATTTCCTTGAAAAATGACGTCACAAAGCTCTGACCCCCTAAAACAAAATTTCCATGGCGAAGCAAAATGCTCCTTTGTGGAACAAATAGGGAGAGCATGCATATTTTAAAATCTAACGGTGACCAAATATTGAAATAATTAGAAAATTATTAATAATGGTGCCCATATACACTAAAATAATAAAAAAATAATGACAATTTAATACTCAAAATTATTGCTTTATTATTAAAATTAAATTGTTGTTATATGTTAAATTTAATTACATAGACCTGATGAGACGTCACATTTCTCAGACCTCCCCCCACCCCCATGTCACACATCGTCACAAATTTCCGACCCCTCCCTCCTAGCTGCGTGACGTCATTTATGGACGGCCCCTTATGTATGCATTTACCAGTCTCTATGTGCAAATATGTATGTATGCATGGATCACTGTACGTAGTTACATAGTGCCATTTACTCTCCGACTACTCGAAACAGATGCTAGTTAAAGTAAACAGCAAATACCCGGTATATGGGGATGAGTCTCAACTAAAACAATATTCACACCACACACCTGTTGCTGGGTCTGACCAGTATAGTAGTTTGAACTGGTTATTGAACTCAGCATTAGCCAGATGACTGAGAAAGGTTTTTAGCACGATGCAGAAGCCATCTCTTTCATCATACAGCTGGTCCTTCGTCATGCCACAAAGGTCGTGTGAATACGCATCAAACATCGTCAGCAGTGGAGTCGCAAACTCTCCAACAAAGTAGTACTCCTGTTTCTGAAATGTCAGAATTGCAGCATTACTCGTAAAATGGTAAGCTTAAAAATTTCTGAAATTTCTTAAGTGCAACTTATAACTAAGTGTAAGGCATCAGCTTATTCAAAGTGCTTCGTCAAGTCAGAGAGCTCATCCAAAGACACCATATGTATTGAAGACCACAGATGGAATTAGACAGAGGATCTGTTACAGTGAGTCATGCTTAGGCTGAGCAAAATGGAAAGGTGGCAGATTTAAAGGATCAGACAAAGACTTCTGTTGGGTCACCCATAAAGAACTTACATAAATTATGACCTACTGCTGACTCCCCCTCCCCAAGTCCACATTTGGGAGCAGCTAGAAGCACTCTGATTAATTTTCCCCCATCTGAATACACTTATAATTGCAATATCACTATCCATTTCGCATTAATACTGTATAATCATAATTATTGCATTGCCAGTGTATTTAGTTATATAGACTTGTACTTCATTCAATTCCATTTTATTTTGAGACATCACCCAAAATAAGACACAAATAAGCAATTGAGTAACTAACAAAGGTGGTAGACTCTCACAACGGGTAATCCAGAAGGGACATATCCCGCAAACCCTGGATAAACCTTATACACCTTAAAAGTCAAGATGGTTGATTAAATAACATATTAATAAAGGTTTAGGAAAGAAATGAAGAGCGAGAGAAAAAGAGAAAAGCATAAACCAAAACGACCTATATACAATAAAACAAAAACTAATGTAAAAATGAAAATGTATGCAAGCACATCACATAACTAACAGTACTAGCAACTTTAGCGATCATTTAAATATGCCAGTTGTCAGTAAGCTAGTCAGTTGAACAGTAGAATTTTTTTAGTGATCTCTTAAATATGTCAATAGTTGGTAGGTTAGTCAGTTCGCATGGTAATTTGTTCCATAATGATGGACCTAGACCCTTGTGGAAGTCCTTAATGCTATTGCTTTTTCACCATAGGCTGCCATAAGTCTTACTGTACTGATCTTCTGGACAGTGATCGCATTACGGATTGGTATTGATGTGCCATCAGGTGATGCCTTGTGCATTAGACAATGGCACCACAGAAGGTAAAAATTAATAATAGTAATAATGGATGACCCCTACTGACGTTCTCCAAAGTTTAGAAAAGGTTCATTACCCCCATAATACAACACATTATCAACACAAATATACCTCATGAACACAAACAATTATATCTCATGAACAAAAACAATTTTTTATCCATAATGCACTTTATACCTGTACTGTATACCTCATGAACATAAACAATACCTTATTCATGACCATAAACAAACATACCTCACGATCAATCATCTTGAACAGTGAACTCTTGTAGTCGCGTTTATGATTGCCAGCTCGATGTGCGACACGGACAACGAACTTTCCAGTAAATTCTATCTTACAAGGTGATTCCGAATTGGCAGCACTTTCAGGTGACCATTCCAAATTGGTAGGACAGAAGCAGCTCTCCGGTATTATTATCAACATCTTCTGAACGGTCTTTTGCACGTCTTCTGGTTCATTCTTCAGAGTTTCCTCAATCAACCGCTTCTTGAAATCTGACAGAATTTTTAGGTATCAAAATAGCATTTAATTTTATGCATAGAGAGGGAGAGGCATGGCAGGTGGTTATGTGCCATGGCTAAGAAAAATAAGGTAGCTAACACTTCATACCCATGGCTGCTTCCTAGGCTAGATTAAGGAAATTCTCTTTTTTAATGCTTAAAAATAATTCACTTCATATTGGGCCATCCTCTGCTGAACCTAACTTTCCAAGAGTTCTGATTAACCGAATCTTATCTTTAACCGTTCTCGATCTGAGGAATGGCTACACACCAACAATTTTGCTTCTGTCTTGTTTAACTCAATAACTGCCTTGGCCAGTTAAAGCTTAACAGAAATTTTCAAAATTAATACTTAATTATGTTACCTGGTTATTACATTATCTGGCTATATTACTACCTGGTTATTATGCTACCTAGTTACATGTATTACATCATCTTGTCATTATGTTTCCAGGTAGCAAGTTACCTGGTTACATTACCTAGTTATTAAGTTACCTAGTTATTGTGTTAACTGGTAATAATGTTACCTGGTTATTATATTACCTGGTTAGAAATTTAACTAAATATTTTGTTAACTGGCTATTTGTTAACCTGGCTGCTGTTACCTTTTAACACGAAACGAAGAAAGCCATAGAAGTAGTTGCGAGCTGATTCATATCCCGCGATATGTTTTGCCTCAACAGCCAAATCCAAGATGGGCTCTGAATCAAACACAGAATAATTTTTTTAATTCATTTGCAAACCCTTGAATATTTTTTTGGATTCACATCAGATTGAGAAATCGAGCCACGAGAGTTGCTTCTGTCACTGATATGTTTATTTCATTATTATCAATATTTAAGAGTGGTGATTAATAATAATTATAATAATAATAATAATAATGACTACAATTTATATGGCGCCGTAATACAGCAATGCCGTTACAAGGGCGTCTCACAGTCAACTAACAGCATAGTAGGCCTTAGAGAACAAATAAGTCTCGAGTCAAGATTTGAAGGAGTCAACAATAATAATGATGATTATGATGATTAATATAGTGCCTCTTGAAGAAAAAACCAATCAGGAGCAGCTAGCAGCACCTCTGATTAGTTTTTTCTTGATGTGGTGCTATAAAAAATTCTAATTAAAATTCTAATTTACAATATTACTATCAACTGAGCACTGATACTATATTTTCATAATTTTTGGCACATTTTGCAGTGTAGTTAGTTATATAGACTTGTGCATTATAAATCTTCACATAATTATAATAATAATTATTATTTTCATTAGTATTATTTTTACTGTTATTATTAATAATGAAAATACTTAACATTAGTATTTTCATAATTATTACTATTATTATTAGCATGATCACCGGTGTTGTCCCTATTGTTATCATACTTCTTATCATCAGCATTATTTCCGAGTGACTTGATGGTGTTCAGCTGTTGTAGCAGAGGTTGGAGGCTCCACCAAGACATTAACTGTGTGAAAATGTTGAATACGTCCTTAAGTTAATTATGTTAATTTGTCATTAGATAGCAGTGTTACCTATATGAATTTCCAAATTTAAGAAATAAGCATAAGTCAGCATCATCATCAAAGATGTACCTCGCAGTGTTGTATCAATTACATTGCAAATGTAATTCAACTATAATTGCAATTACATGCTTGTAAATCTAATTGAATTACAATTACTTGATTGTGAAAGTAATTGAATTACAATTACATTTTGATTGTAATTCAATTACCAATTACTTTTCAATTATTCCTTTAAATTGGCACATGATTTTAAAAAATTTCGATAATTTTTTATTTACTCTATTTTTAAACTAAAACATCCGATGGACCAATGACCTGTAAATTATACATGCAATTGTATTATAAGTTTACCAGGTATCCAAAATACTATTTACAATTATGATCCATTAAAACAATTTAGAGTTTATTTGATTTTTAGGAGTAGAAGTTATCAAAATGATAGTCTGTTAGTTGATTGCGCCTTGATGAGTGAGTCAATTCGTCCAGCAGTGCTAAAGAGATGCTCAACTGGAGCTGAAGATGGAAGCTCTGTTTTCTGTAGGCAGCTGCAGTAAGCTACCCAAAAATGACTTCATGGATAGTCTGATAATGATGGTCAACCCTTGCCCCTGGGGTCTATCAGTGTGCTGTAAGATTGTAAGAGAGGTGTAAGGATAGAATACTGTTGACAATTATGTTGCCATGCAAACATAATGCAGAGCAGTTTATTCAATTAAACGGGTGGACCGGGTCAACCCAGCAGGCTGGCATCTTTGCTGACTTTATGAAAGTAATTTGTAATTTACTCTTCACTCGATTACAAATTACATGCAATTGAAATACAATTACAATTACTGGACTTAAAGTGTAATTCAATTACAATACCGGAACTTGTTACGTAATTCAATTACATGTATTTCAATTACTGAACAACACTGGTACCTCGGGTGATCATGTCCACAAATGTCGCCATATATTTCTCATCGTTCAAGTTTTCTGGTTTAAACTGACGTAGGGTGAATTTTCGCAGCCTTTCTGGAATCACTTCCAGATCGTCACTTTTCAGAATGATCACCATGTCGTGACAGAAGCGCTTAGACTTCTCGACCACAGCCAACGTCTCTTTTTCGTATTGGTCATCCGTCAAGTAGTCAGATGTAAGAAAAAGCAGGCATTTCTGACTAATACCTACTCCTTCTTGTATGGATGCTTCAAGGTTACCATGCAGAGCTCGAAGGTAGCAAATCACTCCCTGTTTTTCCAACTTTGCACGAAGGTCAAGGACAATGTTCTTATTGGCTGGTGCAAAGCCGATGTACAGGTGACGGATGAATGGACCTTCAAGGTTTCGGATGCTGACTCCTTCGTTACTCATGGTTAAAATTGATTCAAACAAGTGAACTGATCGATCAGAGTTGGTGCTCAAAAGGCCTGAAAAGTCATCAGCAATAATTATTGTGTTACACTGTACCATATGGTAATCGCCTCAATTCATGACATCAACTCAACAAACAACTCTTTAATCTAATCTAATCTAATCTGGAAACTTCTATAGCACATTACTCTAATATGCAAGGCATCAAACGATGGTCAACTATAAGCAATAAAGCATTGCACATTCCTGTAAATGCACTTGATAAGATCCAGAAGATCGAAAGACCAGCTATAGAGATTACGCAATTCGAAAGAGATAAAATTTTAGCCCAGACCTGAATGACATGAGGCAAACTGGCAGTGAATCCACAGCCTCGGATGAACACCTAAGAAGCCCAGATATGGGAATCCTGAGGGGATGCATGCCTGGTAGCAATTAGCCACTCTAAGAAACACACAGGGACTTGAAAAACAGTTTCTGTTGTGACAAGCAGACACTTGAAGTATAGTTGTTTCATCAGTGACCTCAATCACGGTAAGGTAAGTTTGTAAAATGTTTTACAGACTCGTTAAACTCCATTATGATCAGCCCAAACTTACATGTATTTGGAAGACAGTATCGGTGAATGACGCAAACATCAACTCAGAAAAATAAGCCTCTACATGTAAGAGCATTAGTGTCAGTGGAGTAGAGTTCAGTTAAGTTGACAAGCTTAAATACGTGGGCTGTATTCTCATTGCAGCCAAGTCATTCAAAATTAGTATGGATGAAATGCTCATATAGTTCTATAGATATTTTAATTCTTGGTACAACAAACGCTACAAATTTAGTTAACCTGTTTTCTTGCATTTGGTTAGTGCTCACTGTAAGCCTTTCCTCCTCTATGGAATGGAAGCTGCCACCTCTTCCAACAGTGAGCCGAACTCCCAAGTACACTTACAGCTTTGCAACATGTAAAATTTGCAAATTATGTCATAGTAGTGTGAATCGCCCACAATGTTATCAGTATAAGTCTTCAAAAGGATCAGTGATAAACAAAATAAGAATTCTGTTGGCACAAATTTAGCTGATTGTCTGACAAGACCAACTTTGCTGCTTCATCAGGAAGCACCTCCTCTTCAATGAATAATGACTGGCATCTAGATTCTGGTGCCACCATGCATATAACATCTTAAATTGACTGGTTTTAAAAGTTTCTCTCATGATCCCAGTCAACAGGTTGGAATTACAATGGAGTAAAGTTGAAGAGTGTGGGAATAGAGAAAGAGAAGATATCCATTACACTGTCAACAAATAATACAATGAAAGCTTTGGATGTTGTCCATGTTCCAGATTTAGCTATTAATCTTTTGGCTGCTCACAGAATTGCTTGGAAAGGCAGAACTGTTTAGTTTTATGAAAAAGGTTGTTTCATAGTCAACCAGCAGCTGAAGGTGAATGCAAAAAGTGTAACTGTGTCCGAACGCCTGAAGCACGTTTGTTTGCAGTGCTGTCAACGAACTCAGTGAACTCATGGCATCGTCATCTTGGACATATTAATCGTCTTCTGATGCGCCTACGATGGCATCTGGTGTTCAACCTGAACAGTCATCAACCACTACTTGTGAAGTCGACATGAAAGGTAAACATCAAAAACCATTGAAGAAAACTGTAGCCAAACATGCCTAGCGAGTTCTCGACTTGTTCATTCTGAGTTTTGTGGT
This sequence comes from Aporrectodea caliginosa, assembly GCA_020284085.1. NCBI lineage: Eukaryota > Metazoa > Annelida > Clitellata > Crassiclitellata > Lumbricidae > Aporrectodea > Aporrectodea caliginosa. Next base: position 76,636 of record JACEVL010000175.1, on the reverse strand, counting down.
TCTTTGTATTGTATTGTATTTGATCATTTATAAAGCGCTTCTCATAGCATAAGCCTTTCAGAAGCGCTCCAGTGCGAGGTGCTCCGAGGAAAATGGAAGGTTTTAAGGCAAGAGAAAGAGGTAGAGATGCTACTAGAGAGGATTGTAGAACGTAGAGAAGGAGGAAGTCCATTCCATAGGGAGGGACCTATGCACACAAAGGATCTGGATTGAGCCATTGTGGATTTGTGGTCCTAACAAGGGGAACAAAAAGGTTAAGCCGGTCAGAGGATCTGAGAGGGCGCTTTGACGTGGCAGAGAGGGGGCAGAGAATTTGGTCATGAAGATATTCCGGAGTTAGACCCAGTTGAGATTTGAGCATGAGAATGAGAACTTTAAATTGGATGCGCACAGAGAGAGGTAGCCAATGAAGTTGTTTAGCCATAAATGTAGAGATGTGAGAGAATCGAGGGAGACGAGCTATAAGTCTAGCAGCAGCATTCAGCATAGACTGAAGAGGACATAGACGAACCTTGGGTAAGCCAACAAGGAGAGAATTACAATAGTAATTCGAGAACAGACAAAAGCATGGACAATTGAGGTGAAGGTAGAGGATGAAACTGATCTGCGAATAGCTCTAAGATGCCTAAGTTGGAAAAGTAAGAAGAGCGGGTAAGCTTGGATATGTGTTCAGTGAAGGTAAGAGATCTATCATCTGTCAGTGGTTCAAAGTATTCCTCATCGTCACTGATGATTGCATGAGACACTCGGTTGTATATAGTACCTCTGAAGTCAAAGACTGAAGTTCCAGAAAAGTTCAAGGAGTTGCTGAAAATCAGACTGGTAAGCATGTCAAAGCTCTATTCACAGACAACAGTTTTCTGCCTATTCTATGAAGCTGCGGAATTCGACACAAGGTGTCCATATTCCCCTCAACAGAATGCAGTCACCGAGCATCTAAACAGAAATTGAGCAGAACGGGCTCAAACTATGATTATCGAATCCAACATACGTATTGACTAACAGGCAGAGGCAGTTACCAGTACTGCAAACTACCTGAAAAGTCACTCACCTACAAAGGCATTGCCAAATATGAGACCTAAAGAGGCGTGGACTGGAAAAAACCTGACACAAGTCATCTTTATGTTTCTGGCTGCAAAGCTTTGCTAAAAATGCCTGAAAGCATAGGAAATGGGACTCTGAGAAAGGCCTCAAAAATCTTTGTTAGTTATTGTGAAGAAACCACAGGATACCGACCCTCACTCAATCGAGAACCGATGTTTCTTTGAATTTCCTGCTCTACAACAACTATCTTTGCTAGATCTGTTTCTGGTTGTTCTGGATGACAACAATTATTCAAGACACTGGTTCTCTGGAAAGTCATCAACAGCAGTTTCAGAATACCCAAACAACTGTTGAAGTTGGGGAGTCTGGTGGTTCAGAGACTGACCTTATTAGTGGTTGCTGTACTGGAGATGTTCTCTGAGGATGATACAACGAATAACATTTAATCTGTCAATGGCGAAATTGCTGATGAAACAGAGCCAGTAGCACCTGACACAGTCAAAAGGCCAAAAAGAAATCATGTTCCAAACAAGCAAATATTCAAAGAGGACTGTATAGTGTATCAACAACATTATGTAGACATACTGATCCAGCAACGGTTGAAGAAAGTGAATGAAAAACATGCAATGGTTCCAAGAAGAAATCCAGGCACATGTTGAAAACCAAACATCGACATTCTTTGATGTACCTGCTGGGATTAAAGCAATTAAGTGCAAAGGGGTTTGCAAAGCAAAGCTGAAATCTGATGGCACATTATAGCTGGAAGAGCAACCCTACATGGAACTGCAAAATGATTATTGGCAGACCAGGAAAACTTTTGGCTAAAGAAGTCAATTTATAGCTTTAAACAACCCAGTCGAGCTTGGAAGGAAAACTGGATAAATTGATGAAAGAACTGGGATTTGTGCAATCAAATTTTGACACTTGTATTTACTACAGGAGTGAAAACAGAAAGATCTTAATCATTGCTGTATACATTGATGATCTCTTGATTCTCTCGGACAACAATAAAGAGAAACAAAAACTGAAAACAGATGATGAAATGTCTCAAAAGGAAGGATCTTGTACAGGCACATTATTGCATCGGTATAAATATTCTTGTTCGGAAGTTGTTCCGCCCTCCAATCTTCTCGTTCTGCCTTCAAAATTTTTCATCCTCAATGAAACCTGCCTTAGCAGCTCCTCTACCACTCTGTCAACCAGACTTGCATCTCCACCGGACATCTCTGGACAACACCTTTGACTTGACGCATTGCTCGTGAATAAGCTGTAGCCCCATGCTTAGTTTTAGAGCAGCGCTTTAGAAATTTGGACAACTCCAACGTATGATTGTAAAGGGACTCTGGAAGCAGATAGGGTGAAATAACCAGATAATAACTGCATTGGTCATATTTAATAAAATTCAATATTTCATACAGCATATGAATAACTACGATAAACAAAAATAATAATAACCTTTGGGAGTGAAGTCCTGTTGCGAAGGGCATTTGGGTTTAGATAGGGTGAAATATCACCACGTAAAACTACCACATCAGCCTAAGAAATAGGGCCTAGACCTCAGACAAAAATGCCTAAATACCTGTCTTGAAAACAAGTCTTGCCAAACCTTACAACTCAGGATATTATCCACTTCTTAAAAAACCTCATCAACGATAGTCTAGTGGTTGCAACCTTCCAGCAAAAGTGCAGGTCAGGTGTATCTATACTTCAGCCAGGAGATCCAACAGCAGCTACAGAAGTGATAAATATGACAACATGCCACCAAAAGGTTTGACTACAGTACCCGAATCTGAACATATGTGACGCCAGGGGTCAAAACCCGTCACATGTCGGTTTCTGACCTTTTTATTCAGTCATATTCTACAATTAATCTGCTTCAAAATACTTTTTACAGAATGAATTTTTTTTCTAACTGAAGTTATGCTCGTTTGATTTTTTCATTGGCATAGAGTGAAAAAATCGCATAAAAAGTTTCGGAATAATCGTGTTGACCATCAAAATTCTCAGCAACCATTACTTGATTATTCTGCAAGTTTGCATTGCAATAAAGGGATATATTCTGTGTCAAATAAAGTAAATGGCATCAAAATCGGATTACTGCTTTGCAAATTATGGCAAATTTACAGGCAACTGCTGAATTGAAGAATATTCTACATTTTGACCCGTCTCGCCTATTTCAGCTTCTAGCTCAGTATCTAGGAAGCGACAAGCGACGGGTTTTGAGCCCTGGCGTCACATATAAAGGAAACAATTTTTTTGCACTTGTGAAGTGGCATTCTCAGGAGCCTGGTAAAAATTGTAATCTTACACAAGAATTGGTCCATATTTCCAATCAACATCTGTTTCTTAATTAAGGAGTGCAAGTAAATCTTAAATCCGTATGTCACAAGTGAGAAATAGTTCACACGTAATACGAGGCCTAGCAACGATGCCTAACCTGATCGTAACTGACCCTCACGCCGCTTTAAAGTTCTATACTCCATGTTGTTTATGGTCAAGTTGTTACACCCTGTGAGGGTCGGTTCGGTTCAGCGAAGGCATTGTTGTTAGGCATCAGGAGGGTTGGTTAGGGTCAGGGTTATATGTTTGTTAGGCGTCATGAGGGTCGGTTATGGTCAGGGTTAGCGCTATAGTCAGGGTTATATGTTTCTTAAGTGTCATGAGGGTCGGTTAGGGTTAGATTTGGCAACATTGTCAGGCGACATGAGGGTTGGTTAAGGTTATATGTTTTGTCATGTCTTGTAATGACGACACTAACCCTAACTCTGACCCTAACCGACTCTCACGATGCCTTAAAGTTCCATACTCAATTCAATTCAATTTATTTGTCACAACACAACGGTACAGTTATTCACATAATGGGATACACAAAGTGTTGGCTTAACATAAGAATCATTCTGGAAGGGGAAAAAGCTCAACTGAGCTTATTGAGTCCACCTTACAATGTAGTTCAAGGACAGCAATTAATTAACCATCAAGAAGTGAGATTCATTCTAACTATGACATGTATCGAGTGATTAGTAAAAAATTTCCAGTTTCAGAATGCATCATGTATGTATGAGCACTTGTTATAGCGCCCCTTCCAGATTCTACTCAGAGGCGCTCCCGACTACAGCGCGGACACTGAATCGGAGTTTCACGCCGAAGCGCATGAGCAATTGCGAGTGAAGGACTTGCCCAGGGTCCCTACGCGGCGGCTTGAGGTGGATTCGAACCCGCAACCCTTCGGCTGCAAGGCACCGAACATACCCCTACACCACCGCGCCCCATAAAAATGTTTATGGTCAGGTTGTTACACGTCGTGAGGGTCAGGGTTATATGTTTGTTAGGCATCGTGAGGAGGAGGAGAAGGAGGAGGAACAGCAGCAGCGGCAGAGGGAGGAGGAGGACAAGAAGCGGAATACCTACGGTATTAATCGGACCGGGATTTACTCGCGTGTCTCCAGAGATAAGGATTAACATAGCGAAGAAACTATGGTGGGTTGGAAGCCCGAGTGGTCTTTTACGGCCAACTGTAGGGAAGAACGACAGATAGGATGCAGGCTGGTACCTAAAGCTGACGAGGAGGAGGAGGATTGACAGATTCATGTTATGGCTTTGAGAACGGAGAGGATCCTGGATGAGTCATGTAAGATCTATGGCTGCTGGCTGAGATGAAAATTTGACAAAGGATGCATGATGCCGGGCAAAGAATTAGGAAGATGATGAGAGTTTAAGAGCGCACCGCACGTCCGCTGGCTCCCACTGACCGAAACTATAAGTTTGCCCTGCTAAATGGCACAGTCCATGGCAGAATCCGTAAAATTTACCTTGTAGCCGAATTTTGCCTGGGTATACGAAGTAAAAAATTTACTACATCTGACTTTTGTGTACATCTACTCTAACTTATCTCTAAGCCTAATCTATCACTTTCCATCTGACTGATCTCAGCCTGACTCAGCAGCAGCTCAGCTACCAGGCAGTCACGTGACCACCGTAAAAAAATAATTACCGCCATCTGTCGCTCAGTGTTTTATCAACGCGTGAACCATCGACCTATATTGATCAATATAGGTCGATGGCGTGAACTGACTGGCACCGGTGGTCTCCTATAAGAGATGGCTCATTAATTTGTTCATAAAATTAATATTATAAAAAAATTTCTTCACATTATTTACCGTACGACTGGTATATTTAAATTTTTTAACAAACCAGTTTTGCTAAAAATGCATTACATTATTAGGTATTACCATAGAGATGTATAATATATAAATATATCACGATGATAATAATATCTCATTGGGTATTACCAGTAGTACCAGTCTACCAGACGTAGCCTACCGGATTAACTAAGTCGGTAGCAAGTAAGGGGCCGTCCATAAAGTACGTCACGCTATTTTTGACCATTTTTACCCCCCCCTCCCCTGTCACAAACTGTCACAAAACTCGGACCCCCCTAAAGTACGTCACACTTTCGAACATAGAAATAATAATACTTCCGAAAGCAAGGCTAATACATAAAGAAGGCTTCGCAACAGCATTATTACTAGCGCTCCTAGCGAGAGGAATCGTGAAAAACACATTCAGGAGATATGCATTTCATGCTATTTTGACATAAAACTAATTAAAATGTTTCAGAAAATTTTTGAAAATTATTTTTAAAGCTATGAAATTCTACTAAAAAAATAAAAAATAAATTATAAATAAAATAAAAATAAATGTGTGACGTCACACATGGCCTGACCCCCTCCCCTGGTGCAGCTTATGGCTAGCTGGCTAACCATGCTTCACGACAGTCGGCGAGCCATCTCAGTACTTTCCAGCCAATAACCACTTGCTAAGTTTAGTTTCAGACAGCACGCAGCCTAGTCAGCGCGTACGCATTACAAGCAGCCCGTTTGCATAAAAGTTCAGCTCGTAAGCATAACATGCTGTGCGACATTGATTGGCAACCGAAATTTATTATTATTTAAGTTATTATAAGATATTAGCATGGGATAGATCCAAGTCACCGACAGGGGTGGGATTCATGTTAATGAGGAAGGCGAGTTCCGAAGAGTAGTCAGGAACTGTGATTGGTTGTTGCATAATTAGGGATGCAGCCTATTACAGTTAGACTTCTATCGAGACGTAGATTGTATTTTAATATAAGACAGGGAAATACAGTAGCTCTTCAGTTCGTCCCTGGAAGTCAGCAGCAATCAGGCAATTCAAGGGCAATTCGGTTGCATTGGTGCCGCGCCGGAGTTGCATAGATCTGTTGAAACTGTACAGAACGTGCATACTTCGGGATTGCCTGATGGGAGGACTCGGTGTGAGAAGACGTTCTTCTATGAAGTGGAAAAGGCCTCCTAGTGAAGTGTAATGAGAAGTTGAGTGGAGAAACTACATTCGTGAACGGATCACAGGCAGAGGTTAAAACGACCCAACTGTTCTACAAGTAACGAGTAGTTTGAGGAGGTGAAGTGAAGTAGAAAATTCCTAGGGAGAATGATACTAGGTGTAGTAACGAAGAAGTTACTGCTCGAAGGAGGAAGACGTTCACCTTCGGGACCTCTAGTCTATGCTTGAAGCCTCGAGACGTCTACCTTCAACGCCACTGGACTAGGGAGGAAATTGTGAAGAGAATTAAAGGAACCGAGAAGTGTCGTGAATAGAAAGAGATTTACGAGACAACTGGTGAAGACGAACAACGAAGAGGAAAAGGAAGTCCGTCTTTGTTGAATAAGAATAGTCCGTGAAGTGTTAAGGAAGAGTGGAAGACGAGAAAGGAAAAGTCTTGTCTTAGATAAGTTTCGAACCAGAAGTTCGCAGCTGCCGAGTTAAGTCAAGCGACGAGGAGTCGACTGTTCAAAGGTCGATCGTTGAGGTTGGATGCGAAGGGAAAATCCCGACGTCAGCGATATCGAAAGTGAACAGGACTCTGCGCTGCTGATGAACTGAAGAGTTAAGTACTTTATTATTATTACTATTATTATTATTTTTATTATTTGGGGAAACGTAGAATAGGATATGACAGATTGATTAACGGATATTAATCGTGATCATAGTCCGGTTTTATGGATGCTTGTCGTGAGAAGAATGTTTATTGCGTAGATTAGATTTTCACTGTGTTGCGATTTATAGGCCTACATGTAATAATATAACCTTGTATCCAGCTTGAATAATCTTGAAACAAGTCGTGTGTTGAATTGTGTGAAATGGAAACTGTTGAACATGTTGAGAGTGCAAGTGAGGAATGTGAAAGTCTAGAAATCGAACAGATAATTCCCTCTAAGTGTGAAGAGACATTGAGAGAGGAACACAATTATTTGCCAGATTTGACTAATCATTTAGAGTTAATCTCCAATCGGTTAATTGAAGGTTTGGTACAGGTAAACTCCGTTGTAGCCAAACTAGACCTACAAATGAGACAAGAGTTGAGTACAATATCAGAAAGTATCAACTCCCGATTTCAGTACTATGACGAAAGACAAGATCAGTTAGAAGAGAAACTGTTATACTTGTTAACTAAGGAATGTGAAGACAAGCGAGGTTGGGAAAGACCTTTGGAAACTAAGGAAAAGACAGAAGAGTTGAGAGGACAGATCCAGTTAACGAACTCATATCCTACCTGGTCCGGGATAGTGTCTAAGAATGACTCCGTTCCTTCTGCTCATGGCACCTGCGTTGATCGGGATGGGGGAGAGGAAACTTCTATACCGCCTGATTATCTCAGAGGTACTGGACTGAGGAGAAGTGTGAGATTAATGGAGAAGAGACGCACTCCGAAGGAACACTCCACTGTCCAAGAAGTGAATCTCCCAGGACCACCATTTCCGGAGAAGCAAGAACAAGAAAGAAGTGTAAAATCTAGAAGTCTAGGTTACTCACACAAACAGGAAGACTTAGCACCCTCCCTGGAGTATACTGAGAGCGACTTCAAAATGGCGACGAGGACTAACAGCGAGAGAACCGAGGCCGAGAAAGGTTTGGCTCCATGGCCAAGTGACCCTGAGCATACTAGCAACATGTCAGGTCAGGTAACTAAGTTGAGCGGGGAAAAGCAGGAAAGGACTGGACGAACTGAGACGGGACGTAAGCTAGCAGGACAAAGAGGTGACCCCTCTTCACCTAACTACGGGCCCCCGAACCAGTGGGAACCCGGGCAGACGACAATAAATAGAGTTAGGTCTGCTACAGTCCACCTTCCTGTCCGTAACTTAGTACCTCCGGAAGACGTCACTCCCCCCTATGAGGTTTATTACAGAACGCTATGGGAGGGAGATAACATCGACAATGACGTCAGAAATCGGGAAACGCCGGTTCCCACAAGTGGCGACGACGATGGCGATGAATTGAATCAATCTGTCCGTGAACGCATTTTTTTTGTTGGGTCTGGCGAAGCGCTACAAGCAACAGCCGACTCTAGGTTTACTTTAGGAGGACGAGAGGGGTTGTCATCGCAAAGAAATGACAGACACTCTTCGTTTCTCGTTGGCACTAGTAAATCTCAGATCAGTGATGTGTTCCAATCAAACCACGATTCACGAACTGATCTTACTAAATCATTAGCAGTTGAATGGGCAGATCGTACAAAAGAAAACGATTCTGATGTCAGACAACTGAGTTATAGTCGTCCATTGAATGATGTGACCAATTTGCATAAAGATGATTATGTTAATGCAAGAATGTCTGATGATTTGCATGGACATAGGAAAATGTGGAGTGATGTAAATGAGTCTGTTTGGCATGATGTTGATGTGAATGTGACTGATGAAGAAAATGATAAAACAGGGTTGAGATCACGATCACAAATTGTTCAAAGGAAGAAGGGAGAATTAATCAGTGATTATTTTCCAAGGGAGAATTTTAAATATGGGTACCCTGAATCCAATTTGAAATTTCCGTCCCCAAGGTACGAGCCAGAGGTATTAATCAAGGAAGAGTACAGAGATAAAATACAAGCCAAGAATTCAGAGTTTAAGTCTTCTATACTCCCCAATCCCAGGACAAGTGAAGAGGTTGATCAACATAAGCAAAGTTACTCTAGGGATACACGTTCAATACCAGCCAGATGGTATGAGGAAACACAGTTGATTACTACAATGGCAAGACCAGTGCCGTCGGTGAGGATGCAACCATCTGAGGTATCAAAAGGATTCCACAGATCAGACAACGACAACCGTAAATCACGTGAGTCTCATCTAAACAATGAATGGATGAATTGTGGACATGAAGTCTTAACAGAACAACCTTACGTCATAGGAAGACACAACATAAAGCAACCAGTGTACACAACAGATTGGACGCCAGATCGTAGGACAGGTGCTTTATGTTATGCGAATAATAGTCACGTGAAACATGGAATCAGTCGAGAGCATGGTTGTCCTAGTCAACCTGGTGAAGAAGTGAGAGGAAATTCGAACTTACCTACTTGTAAGATGGTCACGACAGTGTTGACACCGCCTTGCACCGATGGAATGCAGGAACGGAAGGTTGAAGAGCCGTCCATAACTCAGCCAACCACAAGTACCGACACTACAAAAATAAAAGAACATACGTCTAGTAGAATTAAATTGAGAGAATTTAATGCCACCGAAGAAGTCGAAGTCTTTGTGAAACGGTTTCGCTTGTGCCAAGTTCAGAACCAATGGGACCCTCGATCGAGCTATAACCATTTATGTTGCGCTTTATCAGGAGCGCCTGCCCAGCTTTTGTTCGAGGAGAGTGCAGATGGAACAACCGACGTAGAAGCCTTACTTACCAAACTGCTAGATCGCTATGGCAATACACATCAACGTGCACTTTTTCAGATCCAATTACATTCAAAGAGACAAAGTGAAACCGAAACTCTCCAGGAACTTGTGAGTGATATAAGGCGCCTTTCTGATCTCGCATACCCGGGTAAAAAGAATTTACATACTCACTTTACAATCGTGAAAGCTTACATCGACAGCTTAAGATCGAGATCGGTAGCCATGAAAATCCTTGAGAATGACCCCCCTGACCTTGAGGCTTGTCATCGTTTAGCTCTGAAACTATCAGCGTATCAAGAAATTGCCGCTAACGAATCTTCTGCTGCGACGAAACCACCCTTAAAAGTAAAAACCATTAGGACCAGCGAAAACGAAACCGATCAGAACATACGTCGTCTAGAGAGGCGTATTAACCAACTTGAAACCAGCAAAATCTACGAACCTGAACATAACGTGGAATGGGCATCGAAGACTGGTCGTGTAAACCAGACGCCAAGGAGAGGGAATTCGCAAACCGGAAACAATAACTCCAGATACGACCCAAATCGCTTAAACGTTAAAATATGTTGGAGCTGTGGACTTGAAGGTCACGTATCACGTTTTTGCAGACGCCAGCCTAACCAGTATGATCTTTGGACGCAGCAACAACCACGGACATTCGCACCTAGTGGAGTAAGATTTGATACGACTCAAGTCCCTCATACGCTACATATGCGGGGTCTTAAAATAACAAAAGGGGCCTATCTAGAAGTGGTGTACCAACAACGTGTGATACAATCGATGCTAGATTCTGGTGCTGATTGCTCAGTCCTGTCGAGTGCATTGATTGGTTCCTCCGATGTACAACCGTCCTCCCAACGCATAATGGCTGTCAATGGAAGTTTGGTCGAGATATTGGGACAGGCCACTATACAATTAGAATTAGGCACTCTAGTAATTCCAACAACCGTTTACGTCTCCCCAGTGGTGGAATCCTTAATTTTAGGGTTACCCTGGCTGATGTCAAATGAGATAGTGTGGGATATGGGTCAACATTTTATTGAATTGCAGGGAATGAGAGTTGATTTGCAGATCGAACATCAATCTTACGAGCAGACAAGTGACACCGAGATGACTCAGTTAGGTTTAGAGATGTCAAGCCAACCGCCTGTATACGCTGTGACAACGTGTGAGGCCGAAGTTAGGACGAACCCTATGATTGGGCGGAGAATACACAAGCAAAAGAAGATGAAGCCGACACTGGGAACAAATCCATCAAAGTCAACGATGAGTTATTTGAAGGCAGGAACCGCCTCCAAGTCATTAATTAACAGGATACCCCGGCCCACCCAGCTCATGCCCAGCAAACCATCCGTAACCCTACACCAAGGAAGGGGAGGAAGTAATGCCGTCCTTGTGGAACAATTAACCACCATAAAATCCCGCGTAATTCGGCATCATATCCCTGAAGTACAAGTGTTACACAAGTCGACAATCAAGTTTCCAAAGCGAATTAGTCTTACCTGCGAGATGGCTGACTGGAACTCGAACGTATCCGGAGAGGATTTGGATGAACTGATTGCTGTTAATTCCTCCAGTATAACGTTGTGTTCTGACCTGATTCATTCTGAGCTGATTTCTACCATGGTGATAGGATTATAGCCTAATGATTTAGGACACAATGCATTGACTGAACTATTAATGGAACCTTCTAACTGTAGTTGTGAATAGAAATTTATACGGCACCGTTTCAAGAGTACGTAATCGGAGAGGCTGTGCTCTCTGTTAAACTTGTGAAGAACCGTGGAATGCATTTTCATAACGCCGACCAGTTATATAGGCTAATGTAGGGATAACTCTTAGAACACCTTTACATTTCACTAAGACTATTTTTAATTCGATTCTTTGCACGAATGTTTATGCAGTTCTTTACTTACTACTGGTAGTTAACATAACCCTTGAACACAGTCGCATATTAAAACTGTACTTGCTATCAAGCTCTTAGCATAATGTGCTGACAGTTGACATTGTGTATGTGTGTAAAGCATCCTAGAAGTAGCTTGCTACTGACGATGCTCTAGAAATTGTCGTAATTACAATATTAAATCATTGCTTACCCAGATGGGGAGTGGGCCCGAGTGATCTTGATATTCTTTTCTACATGTGTTTTGATATCAGACACTGTACGTCTGCAAGTGGTTTATAGCCATAAACGTGTGTCCGATAGCCAGACGAGTAGAGTTGCATGTTTGGATGACGGTATTAGGAAAGCGATCCTTTAGAAATTTTAGCTGTGTCACATTTTTGGTAGGTGTCTGTTGTATTTCTCATTTAGTGTTTCCGAGCTTATTGCTTTATATATCGCTTAAAATTTTAGAACACACATGATTTTTATTTCTAATTAAAAATTAAAATTCATTGTCATTTCAGCTCTAGTAAATTGGACGCTAAAGGCAAGTCCGAGGAATGCACTGAGGCGATTGAAGACACGGTTTCAGATGGGGAAGTTAACGACGTATCAACTGCCCTTCGTAGCAAACAATCAGAAAATGAAGGACCGTCTCAAGCCCTTGGCGAAGTGTTTCGCTGCTCTTTGTGTGGAAAGGCGTTTGATAGGGAGAGTTCCCTGAAGCAGCACAGTCACGTTCACAGCAGTTCCTCAAAGAACGTAACGTGTGTGCTGTGTTTCAGAAGATACACTCAGTATCCGAACCTCTGTCGTCACTGGAGGCACGATCACCGAGTCGAACACGAAATCCTACGCAAGATAAACGTCGCAATTCCTCGGGCGATCGGTGCAATGTCCCGAGCCGTCCGTGACGATCAGGCTAACTCCAGGTTCCGCCCCGATGCGCCTGGCTTAATCCGAAACTGGTCTTTCCCTGCAGTGCCTGGTCACACGATGGCATCAGATTCACGACTGACTAAGCCGTTTCCTTTGTATGGGGCTAATTATAACCTTGGAAATAGCGTCCCCTGCAGAACTCCTTTTACTGAAACTAACATCTCCGGAACTGCTTTCACTGGAACCAAGATCCCATCAGCTGGAACTATGTTTCCTAGCACCACCCTAACTGGAACTAAGTTCCCATCACCTGCCCACGCTGGAGCTATGTTTCCTAGCGCCACCTTCACTGGATACCCAGCATTCCCTGGACTTGCAGTAGGTGGGGTGATGCCTCTACAGTTCCCCAGTGTCTTTTCTGGTCATGCTCTGAACCCTCAGCTGAACGGATACCTGAACCATGCTCCCCCAATAGGACAATGGTTCGGTTACCCAATTCCCTTTGGGTCGTCTGCGTTTCCACTGCTCGGCCTCCTGCCTCCAACAAATCTCCTCGATTCACATACGACTCCTGTATCGTGGTCTACGCCCCTCATCGAGAGGCCACCTGTTCCTTCTTCCTCAACGAAACAACCGGAAGTGACGCCAAAAACGTCACCGGAAGTTAATCAGACGACCTCTTCCCCTTCATCTTCCTTATTCCACACGAAGCGAAAGATTGAAGAAACGCCGGAAGCAGACATTTTGAATAAGACGGGTACAGGAAAAAGATCCGAAACCCCGAAGAAAAAGTCTCGACTCCAGGAGGACCGCCACCCTATCAAGGCTGAGTTCAAGGTCAAGCCAACCACCTCTGAAACATCGAGAATTCCAGTAAAGGTGGAAGATTCGCCGGACTCATCTACAGTACTGGAGAAGAAGGATCGTCTGGAACGACCGACTCCATCGGGGACACCAAAAGGGACTCATGATGGAAACAGACGGATCTACCAGTGCACATACTGCTCCAAGGAATTCCCTCGCAACGCCAACCTGGAGCGCCATCTACGCATACATACCGGACAGAAGCCCTATAAGTGCCCGGAATGCGATCGTTGCTTCAATATCTCGTCCAATATGAAACGCCATGTACAGCACGTGCACGGAAAGACTGCGCAGTAACAGCTACTATTAAGCAGCAAATACCAGGCCAATGAGGAATCAAAATAAATATTATATTATCACTTTGCGTAGAGGAATGTCATGCATTAGCTCGCTAGGTGGTGGGTAGATAATATTATATCTAAAGATGGAGCGAGCAGAGGCAGCGCCAGACATTTTCTGTAACCAGAGCATAGTTTGGGCAGACATACAAGTAACCAGTGCAGGGGCAAAAATTCTGACAGCCTTGTGGCAGAGCAACGACTACTAGGGTAAAGGCTTTTTACCAGGGCATTTGCCCTTTGCGTCTGCGTTTCCACTGCTCGGCCTACTGCCTCCGACAAATCTCCTCGATTCACATGCGACTCCTGTATCGTGGTCTACGCTCCTCATTCAGATGCCACCCCTTCCTTCTTTCTCAGCGAAACAAACGGAAGTGACGCCAAATACGTCACCGGAAGTTAATCAGACGACCTCTTCCCTTCATCTTCCTTATTCCACACGAAGCGAAAGAGGCTGGCCCTGCTGTAGTGTCGCCACTGGGAACGAGAAGCTACCGATCATGTGATATTGTCTGTATTGTTAATTTGCAGGGAACAAACTTTCCGCATTTTGCAAACAACGATATCGTGTTAATACATTGATAGACAGCAAGTGTAGGCCTACGTGTTCCTTTATGGCTAAACAATCTCGTCAATAACTCAGCTTTATTTTATCATCATCAGAGAATGATCTAATGTGTTTGAATTATCGCTTGATGGGTTTCTCTTGAAAAGTTCTAATTACAGAGAAAACATAAGTTCAATTCTCTTCAGGCTATTGATATCTTACACGTTTATAATTACCTAGTAGCTATTACTTAGAAGAACAACGATTAGGTGTATTCTAAAACGACGTCGTTCGCTTAATTATGCCGATAGTTCAATCGACACAATCAGGTGGTCACCCATGGAGACGTGTTTTCTTTACAACCCGTAGTTGGCACCGAATGCCTCAGTGATCATGATCATGCGGACAGATGTCTGCAGGATTTGTTGATACGTACATGTAGCTGTTTAATCGCAGTTTAAGTCAAAGAAATTGAACCCGGTTAGTTTTTAGATGGGTGACCGTCCATTGAGTACCATTCCTGATAGCCCAATTCGTTAGGTAGGCCTACATATGGGCCATAAGCTGGCAGCCAGTCTCCGCCAGTAGGACTACAACCTGCAGAGCTCTTGAGTCTTGCACACAAGTCCGTGCGTACCAAAAACATGAGTGTTTCGATATAAAAAGTGGCCCAGTTCCTTATTAACTGAAAGCCTTTAACAATAATCGTTATGCCATCTAATGTAGTTATAAAATATAAAATAAACATAAAATAATGAGGAAAATCCGTTCGTGAGACAGTCGTTTCTGTAGCATATATATTGAGCTTCAGACTCTTTAGCAACATACAGTTATATGGTCTCTATCTGTTCACGGCCAATCTTATAATAGTCACTTGGCAATTAGGTCAATCGATTACTGTCAGTTAACACAATTAATAACGACATTGTAAACGTAGGCCTATTTTGGTGCTAGTTCCAAAAGCAATTCACTAGTTTAGACGGCCTTTTGTCCGTCTAGGATATAGGCTAATTATACCACACCTGCTTGACCTCTTAATTAATTCGGTCGTAGAGCTGAACTGCGACAGCAACGTCATTATAGGACATAATATGAAGCCCATTGTATGGGGATATTCTCATTATGGTTTTCTTGTGCTTTGCCGCCGCCGCCCTTGCGTAAAAGACGACGGTGCTGTCGGAGAAACTGACCACTGTAGGCCTACCCTAACTCGTCGATTTTGTTTTGAACAACCGCCTGTGAATGTTCTGGTTCTAACAGCTCGGGCCAAGCAGTTTTGGCCTTTACGAAACCCAAACCCGAGAGTACAATTACGATTAAGCTAGCTACAAGAACATTTACCGGCCAGGGCTTGGCAGCAGCCTGTGAGACAATTAGTTGATATTTTCCCTTTCCATTTGCAGGTCTCATTTGCTGTTGCTTAACTCTTGAGCTCCAGAGACTACATAATTCTGGCCCTATGATGTAGGCTATAGGCCTATTAGCATTGAATAGGTTCTATATGGTCCAGGCTTATAACCCCGGTAAAAATTAAACCTTGCTTATGTAAATTCATTCTCCCTCCAGAATTCCAGGACATCATGCACTTGCTTGGCTCTTATTGCCTAATCTATAGGCCTAGGGATATATAATCATGATGTTGTTTTTGGAGAACCTGAAGGCTGACGCTTTATGCCAGTCTCCACCGATTTTGCGATGTGAGCAAGCGCCTGTGAATTCTTGGGTTATTGCAACTTAGCTAGGCCTAGCTCTTTGGGCGTTACAGAAATCGGAAGACAGATAGGCCTACACTATTTCGATTAATCGTAATCGTAAACTAAATATTTCTAGAGCGCCAACAAAGCGAAGTTGCGGGAACCAGCTTATTCACACAGGGGCGGATCCAGGATTTCTGGTTAGGGGGGCGTAAATACTACCAATCCAATCCCGTATATATATATATATATATATATATATATATATATATATATATAGGCCTATATATGAAATTAGATCACGCAAAACTATAATGATCCTTTTATAGAAAATGTTATGGAACTTTAAAAAAATATATAGTTTCTCATATAAAACAACTGGTCTCCACTGAAGGTTAACAGTGAAACGATTATAAATCAGTTATCGGTTTTGATCATGCAACCCTTGATCCAAAAAGAAAATAATTAAGTGTCACATGCCAGTGGATTAAGCAGTGTCATTCTCCTTGGATGCTTTCTGGCATAGGCATTGATAATGTCATCAATGTCTAACTTGATGTCCTTGTGGACAAACAATAAAATGAGTGCATTAAATCTGTCCTCGTTCTTTGTACTTCGGAAACACGACTTCACAAATCGCAGACTAGAATTTGCTCGTTCAACACTGCAAGCCGTGACAGAAGTGAGCAGCAAAATGTGAATTATTGTAGTAATATTTGGATACATAATACGACAGGAGCGGCTGTCAGCGAGGGTGTCCGACAGGGTGCTTGGTGTGCTGTCAGCGTTTCTCCACATCTGCTGCCAAAGCTTTAACTCATTGCTACCTCCATTGTCCACTCAAAGCTCGACTATTGCAATTCCCTCTTTCTCAACCTTGAAGCCACCCAACTAAAGCGTCTGCAGCACATCCAAAACTCATTAGCCAGAGCCGTCACCACAACGCCCAAGCATCATCACATCACTCCAATCCTCAAATCACTCCATTGGTTAAAAATCCCAGAGCGAATTCACTTCAAAGTCCTATCACTAACCTACAACTCCCTACAACACTCCCAGCCCAGATATCTTCGCGAACTCTTCACCATCCAGCCAACCCGTTCTACCCGATCATCCTCCGTTCTCACTCTTTCTAGACCCCCGGTCACTACTCATCTCAAGTTCTCCAACCGAGCAATATCCAACACTGCGCCGCGTCTCTGGAACGATCTACCTCCTGAATTCCGCACTTTTTCGGTTCCTCCGCCATCATCGCCAATCATCCACCATCATCTGCCTCAGGCTCCTCTATCCATCACCCCCAAGGCTTTCCACTCGAAACTAAAGTCTCTGCTTTTCAAGAACTCTTATCCTGACTCATCTCATCCTGTAGGCCTACCTTCCAATCCTCGACCTAAAAAACACCCGCCTTAACATCCGCTGTGCCCTCTCTGACCCCCTGGAAACCGGACTCAGACCTCCCTCGGACTACTCTTTTGGACAACCCCTCTGATTAGACGCAGCGCTCGTGAATAAGCTGGTGCCCTGCGCTTGGCTTTCGAGTGGCGCTTTAGAAGTTTGGAGATTACGATTACGATTACGATTACGATGAAACGAATCCGGCGAAGGCAGGTCATCATGATAGTAATGAAGTATACCATCAGCAGTGAGTGCGTCGATGTTTGAAACATTAGATGGAATGAGACTTAGACCACGAATTGCTTGTTTCGCAAGATCTCCAAATCGTAGGCTAAACTGCTGAAGTAGACTGTCCAGAAATGGAAGATAAATGTTTCGTTTGAAATGTTCATCTGGCGTTGCAGCGGGTGTGTTGCTTCGGTGAATCTGTTTTGAGCATATTCTTGGTGCAGTAATTGGTCCAGCGCCAGCTGTCTCTGCCATTTTAGTAGCCTTCTGGTAAGAGAGCTCCATTCTGCCGGTCCAGCTACTTCAAACATCCTATTCCCAAATTGCAGTTATATTAGTTTTAGGTCAGTTTAGTTTGAGAACATTTGCTGCAGGTTTAGGGGGGGCGTACGCCGGCTCCGCCCCCTCTAAATCCGCGCCTGTCACAGGTGCTTAATCAAAAAAGAATCGCATTAGGCTACACATGTGTGTATCAGCCAAATCTTGGCAGATTGTGAGACGTATACATAGGCCTATTGTAAAAGTTTCAACTGTAGTCTGTAGGCTAAGCGTAAATGCAAATGTAGGCCTAGGCGTTTTTCTACAGTGAACCAGGCTGAGAATAAATCCGCTGTGGTTTAAAGAAACAGGTAGAATGCAATTTAAATCTGAAGTGTACGATACTTGCCCTTCTGTAGGCCTAATATAATGCAATTAATGTAAATTGCCAAAACGCCTTAGCGCTACAAATGGCATGAGATGTGCAGCAACTTCCTAAAGCACTAGAAATCGATCGAAGCTTAGTTTCTCATTCAGGGTCTAAATCGCTGGTCGACCATATAGGCCTAACCCGCGCTACATTGATTAAGCTTACAAACGTGATTTGAAGCAGGACGTTTGTACACTGACATTTTATACATAGAGATTCGAACGCGTCGTTTCTTTCTTATTGCGTCATTGTTTGGTCGGGTCTTAGCAAAAAGCGTGACTTCATGCCGTGAATTTGCCGTACGTTATGTTTACCCATTTTTAAATGCTAGACCTACCGTGAATTTTGAACCCTTTTCCCGCGAATTTCGACTACGCTACCAATGGGGTTTAATTTGGTAGATATGTTTTAATCCTCCGAACGATCGATCTGAACTGAATGAACGATCATTGAAACGATCTGAAACGTCTGTGCACAACACTGACTTTCTGAATTGCAAGCTGAAAAGTGGCGAGCAACAGAACTTTACTATAAAGCATTGGCCGTGATGCATCACGGGACAGCTTTACCATGGTAACGATTGTTGACGCCTGAAAAGGTCCGTTAGAATAATTATTATAATTCTAACAGACCTTTTCCGGCGCCAACAATCGTTACCATGGTAAAGCTGTCCCGTGATGCATCACGCACGACCAATGCTTTATTTTTCGTGTATAGGGCAAAAGCTGCTTTTGTTTGTTGTTGCCTGCCTAATTGCCTATTCATAAGTCTTGAAAGCCTATGCCTATAAACTAGGAAACTAGAGCCTAATTAAGTCTTGAACGCCTATAGACTAGGGCCTAGAAAGAACAAGAGAAGTTATTTCATTTTCAACTTTTATTGATCGAACAACAGACTTCATCGATCTAAACTAGGGCCTATAAAAAGCCGCTCTTCAGCCACCCGTCGAGGGGTGGACGGACGGACGATCGGTCCGTCGTCGGCCGATGGCGTCGTCGTCTAGTGGCGGCGTCGTCGTCGGCGGCGGCGTCCGTGGCTTCGTCGGCGGCGGCGGCTGTGACGGCGGCGGCGCCGGCTTCCTCGTCGGCCTCGTCTCCGTCTTCGTCGCGAAGGGGATGTCGCTTCCTCTCCCTCGTCATCGTCGTCCTTGGCCGCCGTTGCTGCTGCGGCCGACGCTCCCCGCCGAGCGCTGCGAGACCTCTCCCTTCGTCTCAGTTGGACGTCCTCTCCCAGTTCTTCTTCCTGCTCAAACAACGACAACACAAAACCCTTCCCTAAGAAAACGTAGTAGGGTAACAACTTCCAACCATAGGCATAAGAAACGTCCGACCCTATGTCTAAGTCTAACCTTCGGCTAATAATAATGAGATGATCTTAATTAACCTCAATATTAATGAAATCTAATTGCCTTAATCTAAGCCCATATGGATTACCCTGTTCTCTTGTAAGTTTGACCCTTACCATGCTGGCCAAAGAGAGCTATTCGAGCCTCTCTTCGGCCAGCACAAGAAGGTAGAAGGTCAAACTTACCAGTTCGAGATCTTCGTAGTCTTCCATCTTGTTGTTCTTCTTCTGGTCGTCCTTGAAGCCTGGATGGAACTTACCCGTCCTCTCGACCCGTCGCTTATTTATTCATAATCGGCCCAAAAGAAGCAGCTACTAGCCAATCAGAGAACAGCTCTGGCCACAATGAGTTGCCATGACATCGAACATTCATATAGCGCTAGGTGTAGTTAATAATCATTTGCATTGTGACGAAGTTGTGTTAATAATAGGCTATAGACTCGTCACTGGTGTAGGCCTATATAATGACGTAGTCATTTGTGACGTTGGCATGACAATATATAATCGTAATCGTAATCGAGCATTTATATAGCGCCACTCAAACAGAGGCGCTTCTAACCCGGGCCAGTGTCTTCACTGGTAAAGAGAGGTTTTCAGGCGCTGACGGAACTGGTCAAAAGAAATAGAGAAAAGGTCAGTCCTGAGGGACTGAGGTAACTGGTTCCAGCTATTGGGACCAACAATAACGAAACTCCTACACTGGGCCGTAGAAGTAGGCCTACGCACCCGCAGGACAACCAAATAACCATGCACGGGCCGAGGACCTAAGGGAGGAACGACTGTGCAGAGAAGATACTGGCATAGGCGTAGGGGGAATTTCAGTGGTAGGGGGCAAGATTTTATTTTTGCCCGAAAAATATAAATAACGAATAACTGGTGTCTTGCATTTATAGTCGCTCACGTCTCTCTAGAACACGATAGAGTTTCTATTCTCGCGTCTAACAAGTCTCAATAATGTCTTTCATCTGCAGTTGACCCCAGTTGAATACACGGGTGGAATAAAGCACTAAGTGCCATTATTTCTTTTATACGCTTTTCGCGTGTTTCCTGTAGATTGGTCTCTCATCTATGGAAGAAAGCACTAATGATCATTAATTCCAGTAAATAGTAACGTTTCATTCGCCGTATGGCAGCACCCTATCAGTCACACGTAAACAAAAATGGACGCTCGCGCAGAGCACGCTAATTCATTGTCTTCAGAAGTTAATATTACTTATTATTCGTCACAGTCTAGTGATGAAACGGAATACTATGATATTGATTCGGAATTTGAAAGGCAGAGTGCAAGTCGTGCTAAGGAAAAAGGCAAGATTCGGACAAAACACGAGGACTTATGGTCGGATAACACGAGGAAGCGAAGGAAGAATGCGGTTAGGATAATACTTGTAAAATATAGTTTCTATTCAAATAATAATGCAGTAGAAAATAGTATTTCTTCTGGGAAAAATGTCAGAATGCTTTATAACATCCTTATATTAATGATATTATTGAAAACTCAGGAATTGTGCTATTTCACACCAACCATAATAGGCAAGCATGCAGGCGGGTAAGTAAACAATAAATCCCTTAACGGTTTCATGTTGTGAATACTAATTGACAAAATAACGAAATTCATGGTCAAATAGCATACTGCAACGTACTAACACGTCATATTGGTTCTAATGATCAATGGAAAACATAATTTGGAAAAACAAATTTCATATCGATTTTACTCGATATGACTTTTTTGTACTTAGTGCTTTATTCCACCCGTGTATTCAGTTGTAGTTGCACGTTCAATGTTGATAATCAAACGATCATTGAGCCTAGCTTGACCCATGGTTAGGGAGAGGTCTATAGTAGAAATTCACGAAGTCATGGAAGCCGTGAAGTCCGCGATTTTGATTTTCCCCAAATGCCGTGAATTGCCTTGATTTTCTGAAAAAGTTTTGACATATGCGTTAAGCCTTTTTCATGCCCTGAATTTGCTGTGATTTTTGCCCGTTTTTACTAAATGCTACCGTGAATTTTGAACTTTTTTGCCGTGAATTTCTACTATCCCTACCCATGGTGCTGTGCAGATATATATATATATGTTTTCATCTTCCGAAGTCCACTGAACGATCGTTCTAAAACGATCTGAACGATCGTTCTGAAACTATGTGAACCATCTTTGGAACGATCTGAAATTTCTGCACTCAAAATTAACTTTCTTTCGGAATTGCACGCTAAAAAGTGGAGTGCAGCAGCTTGAATTTAATTTCTTTCTTAAGTCGGTAGCCTACCGAGCCAACAGAGGTCAACCCGAATCCCCGAAACCCGAATCCGTGAAAACGCTGAAAATATATGCTACACAAAAGCCCGATTTCCCGAAAACAGTTTTCTAGAAAGCGGCCGAACTCCCGAAAGCTATTCACGGTTTCAATTGTAAACATGACATAGACCTAGCATGACCTTGATCTATATCGATATTCACGTGTTTGTTTGTTAATTATATTCGGGTCGGACTTAGAAAATCAATTTGGGGGATCCGGCGGAAATTCGTTTCGGGGATTCCGGTTTTGGGGATTCGGGCAGCACCCGAACCAACATATGTTGGATGCTATAAGTGACTGGCTAATTATTCAGTAGCCTACATCAATGAATAAAGCTGTAAATATTATGGTGGTTTGCGAGGTAGTAGCTAAGTATTCCGATTCGGGCAAGTTGGAGCTGGCAGATCGCGCTGTGTGCTACCGATTACTGAACTTCTAATTGTTTGTTCAGCATTTACCCTGGCACTTCTTGCCCGAAAAACAGGAATTCCCGAAATTTGGGGGGGCATTTGCCCCCTCTGACCCCCCGCCTCCTACGCCTATGGATACTGGGGTACAAAAGCCCTAAGATAGTGAGGAACAGAGCCAGCAATAATAGGCCTTGAATTGGATGCGCTGGCGGATGGGGAGCCAGTGAAGGGAGTCAAGGATAAAATAGGAGATATGGTCAAACTTAGCAATGCCCCCTATGAGGCGGGCGGCAGCGTTTAGAATGGACTGAAGTTTAGATGTATTTATTCCTATGAATAGGATCCAAATACCAAAAAGTAATATTTTTACCAAAAACAATTTCTTCTTTCATTGATACAAAAATAGTTTTGGCGCCCTCCTGCGGTAATCTTTAATCTTTATCAATGACAGTCAATGTAAAATAATGAAATTGTGACTCGACGCGTCAACAAAATGGCGAACAGTCAGTTTTTTTCTTAAGCCACGCGGTTTCAAAATGTTAATTTATCTTTAATGATTAGAGCCTATACCCTATTATAGGCTACATGTAGACCTAATATTTAAACAGTTGAGTCCCTAGCCGACTATCAATAATATCACTGTAAATACTTTCCATTTTCGGGCCTCAAAGTAGTTTTACTTTTGGGCTTCAAATAACTGCATAATCTGGGCCCATGCGGGCTAAAAAGCTGGCTTACCTTTTGCTATTAGCCGACCCTGTCGCATGTTAGTAAGTAGGCCTAAGTAAGCAAGTAAATAAAAATTAAGTAAGAAAGTATGTCCTTTATTAAAAATTGAATGAGGTAATATTTACGTCTGGAAACCATGTCGGCCCACATGGAGCCCATAATGACTCATGACACTCCGATATGGGAACCATATATCTAGCGCCCACATGGGCGGGTCCCTTAAGTTACTGCTCATGAAAATGCTGCAGGCAGGGTATGCCAATACATAATGCTGGACTTTTATAAAGAGCATTCGAGCAGGAACCCCTAAAAATATATGCTCTATTATGTCTTATTCACACGTAGGCCTATACGATCTAGGCCTATGTCAGAAAAGCAAACTTTGGATAATGCATTATAACGCTGTTTGCTTTTGTTGCATTATGTAGGCTATACACGCCAGAGACGTGTTAACCTAAAGCGCGAGCTTCATGCAGGCCTAGGTATGTATACGGCCTATTATACTGTGGCTGTGCGTCGTTGAGTAAACTGTAGGCCTACAAACCTATTGCAGAGCTGGTAGAGTGGCCTAAATTGCGCTGGGTGATAAAAGTGAGCATGAGTTCGGGTTTCCACAGATATTCTGGCGCTAAGACATGCAAAGTGACCCGGTTTCGTTGCGATTAGCCCTTTTCTTGTATAGCCTATATAATTTTATGCAGTCTTCAAAGCAACAGCTAGCTTTCGTTGACAGTGGCGCAGACCGCGGAGTCTCTGTTCGCGATCCGTTCTCTGTGACATCAATGGAACGCGCCCCGGAAGTACTTATCAGGAAAATATTTGTTTATATTTGAACAGCGTTTAGTTTTTGAGTGGGTTAACCGGGTTAACGAACCAGATTTATTTACTTTACCGGTGTTTGTGAGGTCCCCTTCAAAAGTTCTTTTATAGTTTAATCGGTGCTGCAGTTTTAAAACGGCCGAATGACTTAAACGGACGTTTATTCGTCGTTTGAATTGAAACGTCGGACACTCACTTCTGTCGGAATGGGAACGGTGGGCGGCCAGTTACTTTAGCGCTAGTTTTTTTTATTTGCGTTGGCGATTATTTCATCGTTCGTGTTGTTACCATCGTGTTGTGGTGAGTAAATTGTCGAGTTTAAGGTATTGCTAATGATTGACTAGTTTAATTATTCAATGACTCCGCGTGACGGGGTAATTTTCATTGAGAAGCAGGAAGGCCTAATTAATCGTAATCGTAAGCTTAAGACTTCTAAAGCGCCACTCGAAAGCCAAGCGCAGGATACCAGCTTATTCACGAGTGTTGCTGCTGTAACGTATTAGTCATATTCATTCTTTTGTGTGACAAAAATGCAGAGTTTGATGGACGATGTGATGGAAATGGAAATTTAATTGGCAGTCGTCTTGATTGTCTTAAGATTCTTAAGAATTTATTAAGCACTTTCTTTTTCAGTAGCACTTCAGCATTTTAGAGTTTATGATTGCAAATGATTAGAAAGGTGTGGATATGTAAGATTCGTGCCTTTTGAATTTATGTCTGACAATAAACCCTGTAAAGTTTATGCCTGGTTTGCCTTCTCACATAATTGGATTACGGGGATTAATTCAACTTCTGTAAGATGCAGCTTGATAATCATTTACACCTTTCTTACTTATTTGCCTGTTTCATTTCTTTAGGATGGTCTTGGAAAGTGAAGATGAAGATCAACGAGCGCCATCTGATGATCTTTGCCAATGGCACAGCGAGGATCGACAAACAGGGCTATCTGAACAAACGGGGCGAACTGAACAAATCATTTCAGAAGCGGTGGTTCATGCTTAAGGGAAACTTGCTCTTCTACTTTGACAAGAAGGGCGACGCAGAACCCATCGGCGTCATCATCCTCGAGGGCTGCTCCGTCGAACTCGCGGAAAACACGGACAAGTTCTCTTTTGAACTGACTTTTCTCGGGTCCGGAGCCAGGACGTATGTCCTTGCGGCCGAGTCACAGGAGGAGATGGAGGAATGGATGCAGGTCCTCGCGTGTGCTAGCTACGACTACATGAGGTGCGCTGTTGAAGAGCTCCAGCGTCAGATGGACGAGCTAAACGCTGCAAATCACCGGAAGAGCCGGCAAGTCGTGGTCGACCCGCGATCGTCGTCAGCGAAATCGGTGGGACAGGTTTCGAACGCGGCGCAACAGTTGGCCTTATCGAAACGTAAAAATCCGTTTAACCCGAGGGAGAGCGGTGATCTTGATCCAGTTTCTGCTGCGCCTGTAGTGGCTCTTCCTAATCTGATGGAGAGCAAGCATCTGACGACTTTTATAGTAATGCACAACGAGTTTGGAACTTATATTAAGCAGAAAGCAGCAGAGAGCAAGAAGAAAACGACGTAGAACGGGATTAAATGCCAGTCGTCCATTCGTAGGTTTTGGGTTGTACGTTAGCTGCATCGATTACAGTAGAACTTTGAAGATGAGTATCTTTCCAGGTATGTTATTTGTAAATAGGCTGGGTCTCGTAACGATCCAAAAGGCAGCAGTGGGCTTGAAGGGTTAGTGACTTCGTTTTATCACTGTTTACTTCATTTTATCACTGTTTGCTGCATTTTATCACCATTTACTCCATTTTATCAGCGTTGGTGGCACAGTGGCAGAATGCATTTACAATTTCACTTCTGCATTCTAATTCCATCATGTCCCTTGTGTGAAGTTGAAAATGCAGGTTCAATCCATTTAACATGTGGGGAGAGGTTGCTCAGTTGTTTCTTTGGGGTAAAATGAAACGAAGTCTGCAGTTTTGATCTACTTTTAAAAGCATGAAGATGCTAAACTCAATTTAACTGAGTTTGCATAGGATATATCTGCAGTTTCTTAAATGTTAAACTGGATCTACCCAAACCTGGGTAAACTGGTGATCAACTGGACTTTGGTACTTAAAACTGATTAAGGTCATTTAATGAGGGAAAGAGTTTGCCGGTGTTATTGTAATTGTAATAGACAATTTATAAAGTGCAACAGGAAAGTTCTCAGGCTCTTGTGGAACTGAGGGAGAGAGAGACTAAGGAACTCTAGCCACAGGTCCTGAGGAAGACAATTCCACCTGGAATGTTGGTCAACCATAAGATAGCCGTAGGCGGTTTTGGGAGATGCTTAAAAGACACTATAAGCAGTTAGTTAAATTACATTACAAACTCCTTCCATTGTTGCATAATCACAACTCTACTGACTGTTATTGATAGAGGTGTGCAATAGATGAACTTTTAACTTAACATTTCATTGCCTTGGTTTAAGCCGGATTTTTACCCAGTTTCTCCAATTAAATCTCTGCTTATGGTATTCATATCTGAGATATTCTAGTGATATTAGACAAGAGAGTTTTAAACACTGATCTTTTCTGTTTTAATCGGGTTTTGAACCCACTACATCAGAATCACCAGTCTCGCTTGATTGTGACGAACCAGATAGGCCCTATCTTTTAATGTGGAAGTTAATTGACCGAACTCTAACTTTTAATACATCTTGGATTCGAGAATGTAGTGTAACATTCTGTATAAAGTTGTATAGAATTTATTACATTACCTGAGAAGCAAGATTGCCTTGTGGCAGTTAAATGGTATTTTCAATAATTGTTGGGTCTAATTTTGTATTTTGCATGTACAGCTATACTAATGAATTCCCATTTCACATCTGTGTCCATGATTTAAAGTTTTAAAACTCAATGAGCTTAATAAAATAATTTTGATGCTCCACTTGGGAAAGTCTGAAACTGTTACAATGGAAGTAACCGTACCTGTATTTTTTTTATCTCCAATGTATTAACGCATTGGAATGAATGTAAAGTACCATCCCTGCGGTATTACCACTGATTTTGACACCATTACCACAGATTTTTAGGGCGTCATTACCACTTTCCCCAGTACTGTATCACTCTTGTTGAAAATATATATATATATATACTTTATTTCGCACAAAGCAGAACAGAGAAAGTGCCCATTATGATATGAAACCAATAATTTGTGAAGTGGTTAGAGAGCTGTGGGCTTGCTTGCACTTAGACTGACAGATTTTCAACCACCATCCTTGCCAACGAGGATTGTTGTTGAGGATTGTTGTTGATAAAGGTGTTTGAGTAATGAACTTTCACCTTACGTAAGCAAGTCCATATGGTTCTTAGCAGACACGCTTATCATGTCCTATCAGGTCAGGATGACCGTAAGCTTAATCATAAACTCTGTATAATGTATAGCAGCCCTAAAAGGCAAGCTAAGTTGTGCAAACCAGCTTATTCAAAATGCTTACCGGGGGTAATGATGATTTGCCATTAGTTGTTAATTGCCGTAACCATTAACCATGCTTAAACCAGAGTTTGTGTTCATTTTGAGCACAACAAATGGTTAAAGGGTATATATGTATGTATGCATATATATCTGTGTATGAGTATGTATGCGTGTACATGTGTATGTATGTAGGTATACGTGCATGTACATGTATGTATGTATGTTCATACATTGAACTTTGTATGAAGTCCTCTGCATAACAGTTTTTGTATGTATGAATGTACATATGTATGTACATATGTATGTATGTTGTATCATATGTATGTATGTATGTGAATATTAATACAACACCTCATACGAACTGAATGCATGGCTGACTGACAGTCCCAAATGGATCTGCATATCTATGTTTTACTCCAGAGCTGCCTGTGAAGGTGGAACAATTAACAATGTAGAACCTCTGAGAATGTTTGACCTCTGGTGCTGTTCACAGAGTTATCAGTGAATTTGTTTGGAAATGGAAGTTTCTTTTTTCAAGTACTAATCTTTTTCAAGTTTTCATTAGCAAGAGTGGCTTTGCATAATTAGCGAGAGAGGCTTTTGACAGCCTAAATGCATTCGAATCATTTACATGAAAGGCTATGATATTACTATAATTTTTGGAATTAATATGTTTGAAAGAAATATGGTCAAACTATGGTCTAATTTTCCATACAGCCCCGAACATTATTATACTTAGGTGTGAATTTTATGTTTTCAATATCATTGCCACAGATTTTAATAACTTGCATAAGCTTTGTTTTTCACTTAGGTTGATGCAGGGCTTAAAGTAGTGTGTTTTTACCCAAAGTGTGCAGCTGTCATTGATGAATATGCAGTTGACTTGCCTGGAGTGTAGTATGAACTTTTTAGAGATTGGCTTAAGTCAACTTCACATGATTTCATTTTAATGTCCAAAATTTTACTTACCTGTTCAAGCACAGTTTGACAGTTTCAAGAAGAGTGTGATGTGGACATTTCTGAGTAGTATTTTAGACATTGGGTTCATTTTCACTTGTGTCTCGATGTTGAATTATTTTCGGTTGTATAGTTCTCAGGATTTATTTTGTACTTGGTAAGGGTTTTATGACAAATCTGCTGCACAAAGATCGATACAAGCTGCCAGGTGTTGATCATTATATTTATGAATTCATCACTTATATTTGACATGGCTGTTTGGTGAGCAAGACAGTTTGGGTGGGCAGGATTAATATCTGAGGTGAAGAAATAGAATTCCACCAAAGTCCTGGCTTTTTGGTGTTTATCTAACCTCATCTAGATCTGAGTAATTCTATATTTCCGTTATCATGATGTGTTAAGGATCAGTTGATGATTGGATGAAACATGGCTTGAGTGAAATCACAATGAAAATCAGTCTGTTAGAGAAGCCTGGTTGAAATTCAAATTAAGAGAAACTAGAAGTGAAGTTATACTCTGTATATGACCCATTCAAGACTGTTTAGATGTGACATTGAAGTGTTGTTCTTCAGCCAAAATATCCTTCAACCACACTTCTGACATGCTTCTTGGAAGTTGCTATGATGGTGTGTTTGTATGGAGATCGTTATTTTATTACAGTTGTATTGTATTGTGTAGTATTAGACAATTGTGGTGGATGGTGTTCACTTTGATTTATGTTGGATTCTGAGAGTAAGTTATGCATCTGTTGTAAGAGCCACTGCTGAAGACATGTGCCCAAACTTTTCTGCAAAGGAAGGGCCCTGTCAACGCCATACAAAGTGTAACACGCCTATTTGAGTAAATCTACTGTTTGCCTAAAATACGAAGTTACAAAGCTTCGTGTATGTACGTATTATATTACTATGCAGGCAGTGTTGTAATTTCTATTCTTATATGCCTGATCATTTGCCTTTCCTTTTTCTAGGTGTAGCTGACAAGTTGTTAGGATTTGTTGCAGGATGTTCTATGCATAAAACTGTTTGTTTTCAAGTGTTTTATGACGTATATATATATATATATGGAGTCTGTGCCATAATTGTTATTGTAATTAGTAACTTGTATTGCGCCGGTGTCCAATGCCCTAGGCATGAACCGATGGCACACCAAAACCAAGCCGTAATCAGGTCAATATCCAGAAGATCAGTCATTTATGGCCGATATTAAAGAGATACGTTTTAAGTTGAGAACGAAATGACACAAGCGACTGAGCAGAGCGGACAGACACAGGGAGAGACTTCCAAAAAGTAGGTCCAAACTGAAGAGCTTGTTAACCAAGAACAGTTCTTCATTAGGTATGACCAGTAGGTCTCAGAGGAAAAATGAGGGCAAGAAATTGCATCTAAACTGTTACTTTCTGTGTCGGTTTTGATATTTGGTGTTGAGTAAACGATAACAATGTTAAAGAATTAAATAGGTAGTGTTCTGACAGGGTAGTGGAAACTTGGGACCAAACCTTCACCCACTGAACAAGATGGCTAAAATAGTTCCAGAATGCTTGGCCAATGCACACAGCGAATTCCTAACTTAGGTTAGTTTCATTGTGTAATTATTGACACTGTGGACCAGACCTAGCAGAGCTGTGACAGAATAACTTGCAGTAGTTTTATAGGTCACAATTATTTTCATGCTGCATTTGAATGTTTTTGGTAATGAAATTAATGTGTGGGATATATTTATACATGTATAACTTTGCTGTCTATTTGTTTAGTTTGTCACAACTTCCTCATTGAAAGCCAGCAACTGCATAACTGTA
Organism: Aporrectodea caliginosa; assembly: GCA_020284085.1. Classification (NCBI taxonomy): domain Eukaryota; kingdom Metazoa; phylum Annelida; class Clitellata; order Crassiclitellata; family Lumbricidae; genus Aporrectodea; species Aporrectodea caliginosa. The sequence goes on along the minus strand of JACEVL010000175.1, from coordinate 46,565 downwards.
AATGTCTCATTGAGCTTGTATATAGTGACCAGAAACCTGCACGACTATTGACTTCCTTGTTGAAATCCAATGAAGTCAGCAAGCTTTCGTTTTGTGAAAAGAAAACTTCTGAACACTTCTGACCAGTTACAGCCTGCATAATATATAACCATTTCTAGATGCACATGATTAATGTCTTGTGAATCAATATGCAGGCTTAAACAATATGCTATATTATATGTATATATGATGATTATATGTATGTGGGATTTTATTTTCTATCTGTTAAGAACCAATTTTGTAGCATGCTAACACTCTTTGATGCATGTTAGCATTCTTTCTTTTGTGGTATTTGATACATCTTTTCATATTCCAGCGTAAATTAAGTTTTGTTTAAAATTGCATTGCAGTTGTCAACTGCATCTAGAAAACCAAGTCTAGGGAAACAGCTTGTTCACAGACGTGTTCAATCGATAGATAATCGATGAACCAGTTTGGTTAGGTTCAGTTGAGTCATATTATTAAGGTCAGTTGAGTAGACGGGCAGACGGCCATGAAGGTGGTGGTCGTATATTCCATCGTATTTATTTGTTTCCATTTCGCTGGGGTATTGATCCCTGTGGGGCAATGGAGACATGTACCTCCCAATATTCAGGTTTGGGGTAACAATGCAATACAATACAACTGTTTTTTATATTGCCTTCCTTCCAAAGCTCAGAAGTGCACATGACCATATGACAGAACATCAATGGCGCAGAGCAATTGTGAGTGAAGGACTTGCTCAAGATCTCTACACAGTAACTGCCTCAGACGAGGATCGAACCCGTACTCTCCATGTTATAGGATGAGTGCTCTAACCAATCAGCCACAGTGCCACACGAAAGTTATCTCTGCACCAACATTTATGTATTTATTCATCCTTTTTTTTTATTCCCAACAGATCATTTCTACATTGAGCACAAAATTATTAATTGTTCAACGTGCCAGAAATGTGTGGCACAATTGTACCATTTTAATGACAAAAGTTTATTCAAAATGTTGGGAGATAAGAAGGATAATCTGTCAGCTGTCTCATGTCATTCAGAACTTAAACTCATTTGATTCCTAGTCTGACTTCTCGTTTGCGACTTGTGGGATCTTAACCTGGATGTCTAATGGACTCTTACTTTGACTAGGGTTTCATTTAAAGCAACCATAATTTGATTTCTTGTGTATTATAATAATGGCTCTATAGAAGATTAGATTAGGTATAGATTAGGTTAGTTACATTAGATTGGATTAGATTGGATGTTGCTCTACAATTCTTGGCTTGGATTTATGCCACTGCTGCTTTGGTATAAACTTGCTTACATAGTCATAGCCTCATATAAAAATTTCAGTTTCATACTGTTATCCACTGGATAATGGAGTGTGCAAGTTAATATTGCAAGAGCTACAAACAGCGATAACAATATTATTGACTAATAACTAATCATTTTTGGCGTTGTTGTCCGGTTACCATCACTTTTGAAAGCAGTGGTGACAGTCACCATCACTTTTTGACCCTGTGCTGAAATATATTTGGGACTTGACACCGTTATGTTGGTTTTGAGCAAGTTCAAGAACGACAATTAACAGCGTTGTATTCTTGCATGCTTAACTATCGCATTGCTGATAGATGCCTACACGCTAAGTTAGTTACTTATTGTTTCACGTTGCATAAATTGATGACGTCATGAATCTTGTAGTTGACACCGGAGGAGGAGATTGGTCACCACCACTTTTGGGGCAAAGTTTAATACCCATTGCATGCTTCAATGCCATAGCAAGTTCACTGTACAAGTTTTATATGTGTACTTTTTATTGTACTATTTTATTGTTCTGCTTTTTTGGTTCTCTGCCTGTTAGGCAGATTCGTACTTCCATTGTTGCCATTCTGCCATTTCTGGCGTTCTTATCTGAGGTTATGAAATTGTAAATATAAGCTGACAAAAGGAGATAAAGCACATTAATTGAATAGTTGGTTTCGTTCATATCCTGCACAACTTCCTCATTGAAAGCCCCAAGTTCTGCCACTTTTCTGCCTGTTTTTCATGTCAAGTAAAAATCAGTTTCATTCTGTTATCCACTGGATTAATGGAGCTTGCAGGTTAAACAGTGACAACAATATTATTAACTAATAACTAATCAGTTTATTTAATTAATTGCCTGTACACATACACTGATCTGTTACACATTATAGTCGATAACATTCAATACAGCCAACTTGAACTTTATACACTTGAACAAAATACAGCAGTGGTATAGAGCTTTGCTGTAAAATAAAGACCTGGTATAATATTTCTTCACATTACTCATATGGTCGGATTTAATGCAGGTTAGAAAGGTAACGGTAACTTTAGAAGTGTAAAAGTAACAAACGAGGTGTAAACAAGACCACCAAGATGTATGTACACCAGAGTGCGCTCATGCAACTGCAGTGGTGGCGCTACACCAGGGCAAATGCCCTGATAAAAAGCCTTTGCCCTGGTCGTTGCCCTGCCAAAAGGTTGCTAGAATGTTTGCCCTGCCGAGACTTTATTTGGGGCATAAATCACCTCTGCACTGGTTACTTTTATGACTGCCCTTGTTAACAAATTGTGAAACTGGCATAATAAAAAGAATATACATACTTTCTGCTGTAAAACAACAGGACACATTCAAACATGCAGAAGTGGTTAAGGATGTCACCCATCTTGAGGCTAGCTTAAGGGACTGCTCTTCTCTTCTTCAAACGCTCAATTCTACTCTGCAGATTAGAAATTAGTGTACTGTAGCAGTTTTCTTAAATGTACACATGTAGGAAACACGTTTACTGACAACTGTTATTTAGCTTATGATTAAATTATTATTGTTATCAATAATTTTATATATTACTAACAATTACTGAGCACTAGAAACTCTTAAATGTGGTGTATCGGTATAATTTGATGCAGTCCTACAGGACGAGAACCCTGTTGTCTGGAAAGTTGGAAAGGACTTGGTGGAATACAATCTTACTTTAAATTGAAGTGATGCTCAAAACAGTATCATAACAATGCTATCCAAGTCATTAGATTAATCTGGCTTTCACACAATCTAGTTCTGTTAATGCAACTTTTATTCACAGAAAATAGAACATTACTAACATTGTACAATTACAGACAACAACGATGCATAGCACTAGTGCAAGAACACCAAAACACACAAACACAGCATGCAGTCAGTGCAAACATATCATCTACAATTGCACAACGTACAGTGTGGACTCGTTTATGTGCTCCCAGTTTATTATTATTATGATAAACATTTTCAATGTGTGCACAGTCACAGAGAAATGCGAATTGGAGTCAGTCAGTCACCAGGGGAAGAGCTGTTAGATATCCAGAAAGCAATTAATTTAATATCCATTATCACTCATGTTAACATTTCTGCGTTTTTGTCAGATTGTTTTTCTCAATTAAACGAATATATATATATAATTAGATATCCAGCTTACACTCCACTGATTAATGTGAAGTGGTGATATGTCCCCCAAAGTAACTAACACTTTAATGATGAGCTGCATTGCTTTCCCAGACACTGTCCGTACACTCTTGTTGTTAAAGGACTAACTTCACATGCCGTTCTGGTTAACGCACCACATCAGAATGCAGCGTTAAATATTTACTTTTTCAGCATTGTCCCTTTTTATGTGCAGCCTGGTTTACGTGCTGTATCATGTGGCAGGTCACCGATTATTTCACATTAACGAGTCCACCCTGTACTCCCTTTTGACATTAAGTTTAACATTTAGATCAAATATAACCCCGTTTGTAAGAACTTAATAAGTTACATGTACTTAATTGCTTAATAGAAGTTTTACTGTACAATCTTATTTCAATTCAACATCTTTACACAGCTACATTTGGTTTCTGATACAGCAAATTTATTAATTTTCATATAAAACAGAACAATGGAGAAAATTAAAAACAGTGAAGTGAACAAAATATGTCTGTCACAAACACCAATAGACTAAAAGCCACAAAAATGTATACATTGTAAGAAAAACGTAGGCTACATCTACATCTCTTTTACTATAAGACAATAAGCCACTCACAACTGTCACAAACAATATTACGAAAAACGAGAAAGTTTTCAGAAGTGGTTAAATTAGACCTACTAATTCAAATGCAAATTCAAATACAGATCTTACACGTACAAGAGAACTCAGATTGTGAACTGTGCAAATATCAGAACGCTGAAATAACGCCTTAAAAATCTTTGGTGATATACGCCAATTTCAATAATTGTTCAGCATAAGTAAACAAGCACAACGCTAAACAAAAGAATGCCCGATTCATCAATAGAAGTTGAAAATCAGAATAATTATGGACTAGACGAAATAAATATCAGACATGACTAGACCTGTGCTACAGATCAATTGTTCCAAAATCGAGGTATTGACCCAAACTGTTGTTAAACCTACAAAGAAGATTTAAATGAAAAGTAAAGGATAAAGTTAATCTAAGATCCAGAATAATTTTGAAGGACTCACAAAATAATTTAATAAAGAAGAAATAACAGTAATAAATAATAATAGATCAAGAAGAATTTAAAATAGACTTAATGAGGAATTAACGACTAATTTAAAGATGAACTTGACAGAAATTTAATGAGGAGAGAAAATAATCTAACAAGTTAGAAAGGAATGCAACAACAATTTACGAGGAAAATAAATTTTAATGAAGAAGCCAAAAGTAATTTAAAGAAGTACCTGGCATGATTTAATTAGAAAATTAAACAGAAATTCAACAATTTAATGAGTAACCTCAATAATTTAAGGAAGAAGCCAAAGATAAAATAAAGAATAATCACAGTCCTTAATTTACAGAGAAATCACAAAACTACAAATTGACACATTAATAAAGCGCAATTAAACGAATCTGGTACACCCATCTTGGCATCATACATTTTAAATTTTATCACTTGAAACTTTTCTAAGTTGTACCAATGCATTGTGAGTGGCTAATACTAGATATGCCGTAAATTTTTGTCAATAATGAATAAAAGTGATATGCAAATTATGTTATACTGAAGATTACTATGCTACACTGTAGAAATTCTATATAACAGTTGCAGTTTATTAATATTATTAATATATTTGTTATTATATATTACCTGATGTATGTGTACGCCTAATCCATCACAAGTCACACAATCATACAAGGAGCTGTTATGGAGGAGCTGTTATTATTATTATTACCATTATTATTACAAACAATTGTAATGCAAGCAAGATGACACAGAAATGTGAATCAGAGGCACAGACAAAAAACGTTTCAGAATCACTGTTCTAGGTTGAGGCAAAGAGTAACTTGCACAGAACCATAATATGCAGACGTTGACAATAAAATAAACGAGTATTGTTAATTACTAATATCACCAGCAACATGCTAGTAACCTTCCCACTGACTATGTAAGATACTGAACGGGTATGAGAGGTAGAAATTTCTCTAATCTTTCAGCAATGTTCTGTGTACGGTTGTGGCTTCTAGCGGCCTCCACCAGTTCGTGCAAATTTACTTCGATGTTCAGGACCTGAAAAGAATCGTGAAAAGAAATAATTTATTCAGCATTTGTGTTTCTTTTTAAAGTAGGAACTGAAATGGGTTTTACAAGAAATCATACATTCATCATTTCAAGTTTATTTACATTAGGATCTGAAAATAATGACAAATATTTAGTTAGTTATCTGGACATTTAATACGGCACTTTTTAAGAACCTCTGTGCTACTCTACATGGAATTAAAGGTTGTTTGGAAGAAACAGTTCATCAGTAAACAAACAGTGTACAAATAACTAGAGACATTACCACTCTCTAGCTTCCACACACATCTAAGGTTCTTAAATGCCATTGTGAGCTTCTTAAAAGGTACTATAACCATAACCATAAATTTTATTGCTTCTTGTTGCACTAAATAACATAAGAGTCAAAATCAAGAAATTTGTTGATTTACAGGAAGCAATGGGAGATTGACCCTTAAGGGACCAAAGTCCTGCTGATAGGGTTACCCATGTACACAGAAATGATAGCAACTGGCTACAAAATATAATATAATTACCAAGGATAATTATATGGTCTTGACTAGTTAACCAAAAATGAAATTGAAACACACTGAGTGTCTGTACCAAGCACAATATATGCACACAGTATATGCACACAAGGCAGGAAGAAAAAAGGAAAATGGCAGAGAGTCATGGATCAACAGCTAGCAAGTGATCATGGAGTTTCTGTTTAAAAAAGGATGCAGGGAGAATTACATATCGCTACAGGAATATTATTTCAGGTCCTCAGACCAGCACTTTTGATTGAGAATTTCTATGTGTTGGTTCAGGCAGCAACACCTCTATAATTGGCAGATGTTGTAACATTATAGGGGTTTGATTGAGATGTCAAGCTAATGAAATCCACAAAGCCCTAGGCAACAGGTTGTGCATGTATTTAAACATGAACTCTGCTGAATTCGAATCTGTTCTATTTACAGAATATTCAATTTATGTTTACAACACAGTTTGAGAAGGCAAGGGACATAATTTACCCAAAATAATTCTGGCCACTTTTTTGTAATAAAGTTAACTTAACCAGATGAGAATCATATTTGAGGCCCAGACTACATTACATTCATAATAAGCAGAACCTTGGTCCCTTCTGGGTCTTCTAATGTTGTACCCCAACATTAATATATTTTGTGTTTATTCTTATATGCCATTTGTGCTGGGAAACAAATGGTTGTTTATGGATATACAGGGCTCAGATACATAATAGGACTCAATCGACTAAACATATTATCAAGCATTTAAAATTTTATTTTAAAATATTCCATCTCACAAAATGATAATGCACGATAATTCAAACTACCGGGATTCAAACTACCATCAATGAACAGCTAGTATCATGATCATAGAATTGCAGAATTTTACACCTTGGCAGATCACTGTCATATTGTGTAATTCATCTTTCAACACCACTACAACACTTGTCCATTGCTTCATTCTCACATGCCTGGACTGACCTGTCCGGCAGTGTTAAGGCAGATGATTCCTTGTGTCAATGATCCCACTGCTGTCAGGAAAATAATCTCGGATGAAACTGTCACAGAAGACAGACAGGCGGCCGATTCCAAATCGCAGACATACAGCTGACCGTACTTGGTTATGACGTACATCAAACCGTACAAGTTGTTCACCTGTCCAATCACATCAGGAACAGGTAAATGATGGTAAACACAGGTAAACTATTGTAAACAATGACAAACAATGGTAAACATCAGCAAAACGCTTTGTAATTGTAATCAATAACGTACATGTACATGTACAGTGTAAATGACCTGTGCAATAGAAACCAGGGCAAAAAGTTATAAATCAAAAATATATTGGTTCAGGCAACTTAGCCATTTTGAGTGCTGAATAAATCCGGAGATTTACAGTTCTGCCAGTTTCAGGAAGACACTCCATATTGCATACTCGTTGCACGTCACCAACACAGAGGTAGACTCTGGCTGTTTGGACACATCAAGCGCTGTGAAGGTGACCAGGGCCTTGCGAGCAATGATTTCTGGCCCTCCGAGAGGTTGGAAGAGGCCTGTTGGACGCCATCATCATACATGGACAAGAACCATGGAAGCTGACTTGAACCCATTGAACTTTGGATTGCACACAGCCTGGAGAAGAGCCCGAAATAGAGAAGGCTGGCTAATTGTCGTGGAAATGACAACTTTCCACAGAGGAGCACGCCCCACAGATGATGACAGGTACCTTGAAACCATAACTGAAATCAAATTTTTGGTAGGCCACTAGTTAGATCTGGTTTTGGATCTGACTCTGTGAAACTCTACCTGAATAGAAACTGGAAAGTCGTATCTGTCTTCGATCTGTCGAAATTCGATGACATCCTGATATGACCAAGGAGCGAGGTTGCCTTCAACGTGTGGTCCTAGTTCTAAGATATGAACCTGCAACAAACAGCATCCATAGAAAGGTCTAACTATTAATGCCCTGTAACACCCTGTAATCAATTCATGAACACTGATCAGGTTCCAAAGAAATAATTGCAGCTTCCGTACTTTTCACATACTGATCCGTATCAACAGAATTCACAACCGCTGGTTTCTGGGACCTTCCTTTGTTCTCTCACTTCAATTAATAAATTATTAAAAACTCCTCCTTTCCCAGCTAATCTCGATCTCAAAGTTAAAATTACCATGATATAAATGTCTCATTAGTACTATTATCAATGACAAAATTAGTTACACAATCATAAAAAGACATTACAGATAATTTATAAGTCAAACAATGCATTGCATTAATGAGCATGAAAGAAATATCTGATCAGTACTACCATATTACTAATGAAATTCATGAGCGCTGCGTCAAGTCAGAGGGGATGTCCAGAGTTACTGATAATTAATTATCATACATAGTTACGAAGGACATTACATATGAAACAATGCACTTCTTATGCATGCGTTACACCTGTACAGGTAAGCCTACCTTCCCTTGTGGTGAATGGGATGCATCTCGACTGGCAGCGCAGAGCACAGTCGAAGGGAACTTGTTACCCAGGAAGCAGTAGCTGGTCAGTAGGACAGTGTGTACGTGAATACATTGACTCAGATGCTTCTCGGCAGAATACAACTGTGTTTCACCCACAATGCAGCTCGTCTGGAAACAGCAACAAAACAGAAGTAATTGACCTATACAGATATTTTATGACTGGTTATGTAAAGCTCAAAGTGTAGTGGTTAGCACGCTGGATTGTCAATCAAAAGGTCGGGGTTCAGTGAGACAGTGCCGTTTACCTCACAGCTTACACCAGTACAAAATTCTACTGCTTGGTTGGTTAGTTGGTTGCTGTTAACGACACTGTCATAACAAAGATGATGAGCATTGCCCTCCTCCTTTCTCCAGGCTTGGGACTGACACTGTCAGAGTATGAACAATGGCAGAGCTTCTACAGTAAGCCCAAAACTGCATTTGCTGGATTACACACTAAATGCACTACTGATTAGGTCATAATGATTAATAAATTAAATTAGAGATTAATATAACCATCTAAAGCCATCTGACATAACATGCGATATCATTGGATGAATGTTTGCTTGGGATGTTGTAATCTTCTTTCAAGCACCATAATACACTGACTACTGAACTGAATTCATGCCACAAATCCATAAATCATTTGAAATACTGCTCAAATGATATACCGTAGGTACACTCTCAAGTAAGATAATCTGAAATTATTGTAACACTTAACTCATTGCCAGAGAATTAACACATTCCTCAAGAACAAGAATATTGATTTTTGCGTATAGTGAATACAACTGCAGCTTGGATTCCTGTACTCCAAACTGTATTATGCCACATGATGTATTAAGGTCAAATTCAGGTAACAACACATCGAGTAGAGACAAATTGAATTTGCATGCGTTTACCTGTCAAATGGTATTTTATATTTTCATTCAAAATTTGCATCGTATTTGGACCAAATGTTATGAAATTTTTAGCCTAATTTTCTTAAGGTTTATAAGCTTATGGAAAATGGTAGCTGAAATCACATATGTTAAGCATGACAGATATTGGGACTTACATCTGGAAAGAGACCAGTCAGAGCGCACCACTTCTTCTCTGGATCTGTTTTGTAGCTCGTGATCTCCGCATAATCCAGGCGCTGGTGACGACTGAAGACCTTCTGTGGCACTTCCGCTAAAGTTAAAACAAATAACTAAAGATCATCAATATTATTTTATTATTATTCATTTATTGAACACCACTATCTAATGACTAAGCATCAATCAATGGCATTCAACAATTGCAAGTGAATGACTTCCTCAAGGTCCCCTATGCAGTAACCGTCTTAGAGAAGGTTCAAACCCATACTTTCTGAGTTACAAGGCAAGCGCTCCAACCAAATGGCTACAATGTCCCACAAGACTGAAGCTAAGCTACGGCATCTTTCTACAATTTCATCACTAAAGATTACTAATTGGGTGTTGCACTTCATGACATTTGAGAAAAATGTGCAGGAATATGGGAACATCTTAGAAAATGAACTGTCCAAGATGTTCCTATGTTGGATAAACTGTTCCTATCTTGAACAGTGCATTGTCGAAGATATGCTAACCGTGTGCTGTCAATATTCTGTAACAAACAATTGAAACAACCTTAGATAGTCCCAAAATGCAAAGCGTTAAACTTGTGTTGTATGAACTGACTACTAAATTGAGCAGTATGAACACAAACAAGTCCCTCGGCAGTGTAATTTAGAACCATCACTTAACGTTACTTTATTTTACTCTGGATACTTTAATTATTCTCATTATACCAAACTATTTTGGTATGCAGTTAGCAGAACTCTCCAACCAATAAGAAAAGGCATTATTTCCTGCCTGACCAATCACAAAAGATGTAAACAATTTACCTTCTTCCATCAACCAATGAAAAACAGCCTTGTCGGTAACTAAGCCAATCGTGTGCTGGTCCAGCCAAGTCCAGTGCTGAACGTCAGGCAGGGTCGTTGAGAACTGCCTCCGCCAGCCGCCCTTTGACCCCAGCCTCACAACGATAAACTGGTCGGCAACTGACAACCACAGCAAATATTTCATAACAACACTTAGCAGAAAAAGGTGAAGAGAAGTCCTTTGGCCTAACCCTGATAGCCAGCCACAGGTAAGAAGTGTAGCGACTTCATTTTCTCAGCCTTGGCTTATAAGAGCTGCTAGTTACCGTAGTCCTCTGCTCACTGCCCGATCTCCCAATGAACAGTGCTCACTTTATAGCCAAGTTCTCAATAAAACCTGCGTAGAAACACTTAACTAAGAATCAGTCTTACAGACTGATCTTCTGGATATTGACCAGGTTTGGCTTGGTTTTGGTGTGCCATCGGTTGATACCTTGTGCATTAGACACCTGTGCAAAAGAAGTCACTAATTACAATTACAATCGAAACAGAAGTAACCTATGGTGAGTAAGTGATTTAGAAAAGGTAAGTCTCAAGTTGAGAACGAAATGACACAAGCGACTGAGCAGAACGAACACATACAGGGAGAGAGTTGCAAAATCAAGGTCCAACAATCAAAATGCTAGTTCACCAAGAACAGTTCTAGTTTTAGGGATGACAAGAGAAAGGCAATCAGATGACCTGGTTATATAATTATTAGTCTAGGAATAACGACTGATTTTAAGTATTGTGGATGGCCAGAGTTCTAACCTTTAAGAGCCAGCATAGGATTGTTCCTGTTGTTCGGATCTGTTGGCGAGACAACCGCTGAGTCTGGCTGGAATGGATACGTCTGTGTTTGGCAGCCATGGTTCGTCAGGCTCAGTATCTTCACCTGCAGCACAATAAATAGACATCACAATTACCTTTGCATTGTGGTCAACTGCTTGAATTGCAATGCTGTGCAATCAGGGTTAGATCCATATGTGGAGCCCTTTATATAATAAATTTCACTTTTTTAATTTTGGCATAAAAATTATATCATTTGCTGAACTGGCATCAATGGTCTTTATTATATTAAAATTAACTTACAGCTTAGTATTTAAAAATTAACTTACCTACTACCTAAATATTTAATGTTAAGTTTTAAAATAATCGTTGGTTATGGTCCGCTATGCTAATTCTTGAGAAATATTGTTAGAGTTGCAAGTGCGATATTCCAAGAAAGAGATGCTTTGCTTATCATCCTGATGCTTTGCTACTCACAATAGAGGATTGACAGGCTGAGTTAGTCCATATGGCTTAGTATTCCATGGATGCTGGCCCATCAAAGAACTAACCGGGGTTGAAGCTGTGTTTGCCATCAACATATGCGCAGCAGCAAGTTGCCACAAAAAAACATCATCACAACCCCATTAATTATTACAATAGGGTTGTGATGATGTTTATAGTGGCAACTTGTCTATCGTCGGTGAAATCATATTGATTGTTGTAATTGAAGCATAATCGTCACAAAACAGAACTAACCTGTCCCTCATTGTCTTTGTTCTGATTTCGTTCCCTGACACAGATGTACGAGTCAAATGTCATGGACACACGTAACCAGGTAATGTCCTTCTCGGCAACTCCAACGCTGCTCAGCTGTCAAACAATAAAAACAGTTTCCTACCTTTGTGATATGAAACTAGACAGGCCCACATTTTAATATGCCACCTTTGGGCAGAACTCAAAAGTTATCGTTACGTCATACATGCGTGCATTCTGAAAAGATTAAAACACCCAGCACATGTTATCGAATTCAGATAGATTCATTATAAGCTCACAGAGTTTTGAATCTTACCGACAATAACATGAGGAAAACATTTTTAGGAAGAATGCTGTACTCTTATTGATTTTGTATTTGTCCTGTGATGTTTGTAAGTACTTCGAAGTGCGGCTCTTCTGCAACCGGTTTAATAAAGAATATACTTACTTACTTACTTCACCTACTGTTATTTAGCTTTATGCAAGGGCAGCCCAAAACATGTATGTAGCCTACACAACTTTTGAATGGTGAAGCCAATATGGACGCCATTTTCTACTAATCGGAACATCGTTTTTGGTGACAGTACGAATTAGAACTTTAATATCTAACAGCATAAAATTTAACTGCAAACATATTTATTTCAATTCGACCGGTTAAAAGGGGTTTACATCGAAACAAGGAGCCAGAATATTAATCACCCGCAGCATTTCCTTAACCGAAACACAAGACTTCTTGTCCATCACTCATATCTGCTCCGATATTGCCGACTTCATTGACTCGTAAATTTCAATTAAAAAACAATAATTACTACAAATAATTGCTTTGTTTATTTTTATTTTAACTTTAAATCACTCAAAACTAGAGACTGCTTCACTGCCTCACAGTCTGACTACTTCCGCTGACGTCATAATAATTTCCTATTGAAGTATTTCTCTCAGAGCTGGAACAAAACAGTATTTTGTATTTTCGAAGATATTACTTTTAGGTTCAATGTTTAATAATCAGGTTATTAAATTGGATGCTTTACATCGCTCGTTATGGGATTATGGGTGCAGTTATTAAAGCATGCGGAGGTTGCGGCGGCGGCGGACAAAGTAAGTATGATATTATGAGAACATTAGGGCCTACACAACGGCCCTAATCTAATATAATATAATCTAAACTATTATAGCGGCGCAGCTATCTTTGTGCGCAGGGCATAGTCAATGGTCCATTGAACTGAGATAGTAGTCAAACGCGTAATCCGTCGGAGAAGTCCGGAAGAAACCCGATCGGTCATAAAAACCAAGATCAGCGTCTAACAATTGAAAACCATCATTCTGTCTTCAAACTCCTTACTTATCCCTTTCCATTCAGCGTATCGTCAATTCCATTCCACCGAGACAACTCTTCTTTCTGTTTACAACGACATTAGCCTATAGGCCTACGGTCTATATGCCTACGGACGTACAATTAATGGCATAGTTTATAAGCCTTAAGGCCTATAACCTCTGCCAGCTTGCCCATATAAGACCCAGAGGGGACTAATTCGAGCTTGAAGGAGATAAGTTGTACCATTAAAGCGGCGCTCGTTAGGCCCTAGCCCAGTGTTTCTTAACCAGTGTTCGACCGAACCCCTAGGGTTCGGTGAGCCAGTGCCAGGGGTTCGGCAGAGGTCCTCTGAAATGTATACATATTCAGGGTCAGTGAGTGTGAGTGAAAAATCATTTGCTATTTTATTTTTATTTTTCGACTTTAATAAAATAGTTAACTGTAAGTAGTTCGTGTATTGAATGTATTAATATTGTATCACATTTTGTCACAATTTTTTTCCCCTTTTGTTCTCCATTAGTTAAAAATTATTGTTCAAACTTGAGGGGTTCGGTGAGTGGTCATAGATTTCTCTTGGGGTTCGGCTCCCTTGAAAAGGTTAAGAACGACTGCGGCCTAGCCTATGTGTTTTTGAAGGACGTGGCGGATTCAGATAAGCGCCCAGCTGGCTCTTGCGTAGCTAGGGGCCCTACTTGACTTGATACAGCTCTGGTGGTTGAGCTGCATGGTCTCCCTGAGGTGACTTTGTGGGCGCTGAGAAATTTTCTAAGATTTACATTACGTTTGTGTGTGTGTACGACAGAGAAAAAGGGAAAACACTTTCGTCCGGTCGTAATCAGCGGTGCGTCAGGGAGTGGCAAGAGCACGCTCGTCAAGAGACTTCTATCGGAGCACGAGGAATACTTCGCCTACTGTGTCTCACGTAAACAAGAAATAATCACGCTTAGTCATCACCGTCGTCGTCGTCGTCCTCCTCATCATCATCATCATCATCATCATCATCATCATCATCATCATCATCATCCATAATCATCATCGTCGTCATCATCATCATCATCTTCTGACGTCAGCCATTTGGCGGCGATGAGTACGAATAAATGAGCACCATTGTCTTCAGTCATTTGTCAAGTCCAATGCTCCCCTTAGTGTTAGTCCAAGTTTTTCTTACAGTATGTCTTAATTTATGTCGTCTATGCATCGTAGTCTTGATCTTCCTTTAGGTTATTTCTCTTTCCTTCGAATCTTACACCCTCATTGCATCAAGAGGAATTCCATTTACTGGCACCCTCTTCACATGTCCAAACCATCGGTCTTCGCGACTTTGTATACGGAGTTGTTTTGATGCATAATGATTGTCTTATGTCAGCATTCCTAATTTCTCGTAATCGTAATCGTAATCATAATCTCCAAACTTCTAAAGCGCCACTCGAAAGCCAAGCGCAGGGCACCAGCTTATTCACGAGCGCTGCGTCTAGTCAGAGGGGTTGTCCAAAAGAGTAGTCCGAGGGAGGTCCAAGTCCGGTTTCCAGAGATCAGAGAGGGCACAGCAGATGGTAAGGCGGGTGTCTTTTAGGTCGAGGATTGGAAGGTACAGGATCAGATGAGTCAGGATAAGAGTTCTTGAAAAGGAGAGACTTTAGTTTCGAGTGGAAAGCCTTGGGGTGATGGATAGAGGAGCCGGAAGCGGATGATGGTGGATGATTGGCGATAATGGTGGAGGAACCGAAAAAGTGCGGAATTCAGGAGGTAGATCGTTCCAGAGACGCGGCGCAGTGTTGGATATTGCTCGGTTGGAGAACTTGAGATGAGTAATGACCGGGGGTAGAGAAAGAGTGAGAACGGATCGAGGATGATCGGGTAGAGCGGGTTGGCTGGATGGTGAAGAGTTCGCGGAGATATCTGGGCTGGGACTGGGAGTGTTGTAGGGAGTGTTGTAGGTTAGCGAGAGGACTTTGAAGTGAATTCGCTCTGGGATGTTTAACCAATGAATGGAGTGATTTGAGGATGGGAGTGATGTGATGATGCTTGGGCGTTCTGGTGACGGCTCTGGCTAGTGTGTTTTGGATGAAATGCAGACGCTTTAGTTGGGTGGCTTCAAGGTTGAGAAAGAGGAATTGCAATAGTCGAGCCTTGAGTGGACAGCACGTTAACCCCGGAGCACCCTAGACTTGTAGGCTTACATCAATAGGCCTACTGTAGACCTGTAGAGCTGCCGTATATAAAGGCCTGCTTGTTTATTGATGCAGATACAACGCGAGATCCACGCCCTGGAGAGAAAAATGGCAAAGGTAGTCTATGTTCTCTAAACAAGTGATTTATTCCTGAATTATTACAGGCGCGGTAGAATGTTGTCTCTCTAATAATTATTATTGTTTGGAAATAATAATTTTATTAATAATACTCTTTATTAATTTCTAGCGTTATTAGCAACTGCGAGCTAAGTAAGACAAGACTAGGCAAATAGTTAACGATTCATAAGCACAGCCTAATTATTTGTGAATCATTAATCGTTATTAATTAATTATTTAATTTTATTATTAATTTTTATCTATCACTAAACGTAACTCATTAGGCATTAATTAGGCCTAAATACTACAAATAGTTACTTATTAGTAATTAATTATTAGTCATCAATCATTAGTAAATAGTCATTAATCATTACGTATTAATTCTTAATCAATAATCGTTGTTAATTGATTATTAATCAATAGGCTAGTCGTTACTTATTAATCAGTGATCATTGACCATGCATTAATCTTAATCATTAATCATTAATGATATAATCATGATCATGTGTGTGGTTGTACTTGTCGGAATTCTAAGAATACCATTTTGTGAATATGGAAAAGATGATAAAAATGATAGACGAAGACGCGTTTATCGAACACGCCAAGTTCTCTGGCCACATGTACGGAACGAGGTAAGCTTGCACAGACCCCTAGAAAGAACAAGGTAAAAGGGCAAAATCTCAGATCCAGCTGAATCCACCAACATCCCACAAAACTCTCAAGGAAACATTACCTCCCTAAGAAGCTTTACCCCGACCCCGATCCATTCTTCAGTCCGACACCTTTCAGTGTTTTCCCATCCAAATTCACATAATTTTTCCCTGGTCTCCCATTCATATAATCTACCAGACCTGCGCAAACTAAACTTTTTTGATCGACTGTTGTATGGAAGTCACTATAACAGTGTCCTCAGTGTTTGTGGCAAAGGATAGGCCCTATATCTATAATATTGAACATATGCCACGTTGTTATTATTGTGATATCGATATATCTGTGCCACTGCTACATCACAGAAGTGATCATCTTATTTAGGCCAGTTATGCATAAGTTTATGTCTGTAATTAATTTAGTGTTTTAAACAGTGGAGGCGCCAGAATTTCAGCTTTGGGGGGGGAGGGCTAAAGCTCCAAGCTCTTCCCTTTTGTCCCCTCCTCCCTGTGATTTGCAGTGATTTCCCACTTTTTTGGGTGGGCTGAGCCGCAGTTAAGGGGGGCTAAGCCCCCTATCTCCCCTCTGGCGCCGCCAATGGTTTTAAATACTTTCTACCTTCGCGTTGAATAAACGCATGTAGCCTATAATATCCATGACCATTTGTTTTGACGGGACCTATGTGGGTGTGATACAGAGCTCATTGTAGAGAATATGGGTCCCACGTAGACTGCATATGAGCGTGTTGGCCATTGATCAATCCAAAGCCAAAACTCACAACTGTTCCACTCAAAAACAACGCCCTATTAAAGACTTTCTCTATGATCAGGCCTAGCTCGAGAGCGCTTCTGAGTAGAGCCCTTGAAGAGGCGCTATATAAATTCTATGATTGATTGATTGATTGATTGATTGACTGATTGATTGATTGATTGATTGAATGGATAATTTCTAATCCTTCCTATAATTATATTGTTTGGCGCAGTAAGAAGTCCTTGGAGACTGTCATGAACTCTGGTCTCATCTGCGTTTTGGACATCGACGTCATGGGAGTGAAGAGCATCAAGCGGACGAATTTAGATGCTCGATACATCTTCATCAAGGCTCCGTCATTAGAAATTCTGGTCAGTTCTTCCAGGGACAATCCATTTGTCAATCTGTCTGTCTTTATCTGTCTGCCTATCCAGCTCTGTCTGTCTCTATATGTCTGTCTCTATCTGTCTGTTCGTATGTCTCTATATGTCTGTCGGTCTCTATATGTTTCGTCTTTCTGCCATGGCTGTCTCTATCTGTCTCTCTCTGTGTATCCGTCTCTGTCTGTCCGTACCTGTCTGTTCGTCTCTGTCTGTCTCTGTTTTCCTGCCTATAGATCTGTCTGTCTCTATCGTTCAGTTTCTGTTCGTCTGTTCGTCTGTGCAGAAGGAACGCCTTCGTGCGCGTGGCACTGAGAAGGAGAACGTCATCTCTCTGAGGATTCTCAGTGCAGTCGCTGCATTGGAATACGGTAACAATAGGATAATACACTCGATCGACTCATACACCATCTTCAGCAACTATACCATCTTTGCCAACCAACACCTTCATCAACAACCATCTTCACCAACCACTATTCTCTTCTTCATCAAAAATCATCTTCACCAACCATTATTATCTTCATCAACCATCATCTTCACCAACCGCCATCTAATCAGTAAAATCTGGCTCACAATCTTTAAGCCAAAAATGGCGCTCTAAAGACTTTTACAGTTCAATTGTAGTCCCTCTTCTGTTCCCTGTTGCGGTGTGTCAACTGGTTTTCATATTAAACGAATATTATAGTTGTAAGATTACAACTAAAGAATGCCGTCTTTATCAACCACCATACTCAATTCCTCATTAACACTTACGGCGCTCGCTCAGGCTATGGATGATGCACTTTCTCCATGCCTGCCTCCTATGGATCTATCTACCCAGTGGCTCATACTATTCCCACTGGAATGCTTTCTATACCCATAGTTCTTAATTTCCACCGGACCATACTATCCCCGTCCATATATTTTTGTTTATGTGTATATCTGTTTCAACTGTTTGAACGTATGTTTGCGACTATGTGTGTAAGTACGTTTGTAGATGTTTAATTGTTTATACACAGAATGCTGTTATTTATCAACAGCCGATAGTCCTGGATCATATGACCACACAATTGTTAACGACGATTTGGACAGAGCCTTCGGAGAACTGGAAAGTATACTGGAACATGTAAGAATAATAATAATAATAATAATAATAATAATAATAATTATGTTTGTTTTATTATAATAATAATAATAATAATAATAATAATAATAATAATAATAATAATAATAATAATAATAATAATAATAATAATAATAATATTAAAGCCGTCGCTTTCAGAGGTTCTTTTGAGCAGCACGTTGGGGACGAGAACCTTTAACACATTTCTATTATAGTTTCTTAGAGCCTGAGGGATCATTTCTACCTCGGGCGAAAAAAATAATAATAATACATAATGAATAATAATTTTATCATTTCTAAGTCCCTGGGGAATGAAGTACCTCAAGGCCAAAAATAGTAATAATAGTTATATTAATAATAATAATAATAATAATAATAATAATAATAATAATAATAATAATAATAATAATAATAATAATAATAATAATAATAATAATAATAATAATAATAATAATAATAATAATAATAATAATAGTAAACGCCAACTTCTAAAGTGATACTTAAAGTGAAGGGCATGGCACCAATTAGTCGCGAGCGCTGCAACTTCATCGTGTCAGATGGGTGATCCAGAGATACCAAGTGATATATCCAATTCCCGATGGCAAAAGACGAAGGAACGAAGGAGGCAGAGAAGCTGGTAAGACTGGTGTCTTTTAGGACGAGAGATTGGATTGCGGCGGAGTGGATGGCTCAGGGTAGGAATTCTCTAAGAGGTGAGACTTTAGAGAGGAAGGACTAAGGGGTAAGTGACTTGAGGTAGCTGGTGGTGGGTGAGCGGCGATTGGAGGAAGGGTGGGAATTCTAACAACCCCCACCAATGAGTTAGGTACATGTAATTTACGCTAGTGCATTAACAGCTCGAAATTTCACTGGAAGCAAAATAAAGAGAATCGCAATTTACCTTTTATTAAATAAATATTTCTGCTTATTAAATCGCTACAGTTTCACTTCATGCTGTTTCGTAGGCTACTAGAAAAGTAGAAATACATGTATCGCTGTAGATATTTGTGTCAACGTCTGTGCAAGCATTTCAATCACTGCACTCAAGGTCTGCACTAGATAAAATAGGCCTACTCGACCAGTTTGTAAACCAGTTGAACTCAATTGACTTTGCTCTCTAACTCTGCTGTGATTTTTTACCTAATGCCATTGTGGGGCGCGGTGGTGTAGGGGTATATTCGGTGCCTTGAAGCCGGTGGGTTGCGGGTTCGAATCCACCTCAAGCCGCCGCGTAGGGACCCTGGGCAAGTCCTTCACTCGCAATTGCTCATGCGCTGAAACTCCGATTCAGTGTCCGCGCTGTAGTAAGGAGCGCCTCTGAGTAGAAATCTTGAAGGGGCGCTATATCAAGTGCTCATACATACATAGTGACTTATACATTTTGTTTTCTCTTGCGTTCAGGACATTGAAGAACTAAAGGAACTTCACCACCGAGAGTCAGAAACTCCGAGTTAATCTTTCGAACAATCAGAAACTCAAGTTTTAGCTACCAGCTGCAGCGGCTAAACGGATAATTTCTGAAGTCGACCGGTGCACAGCTGCGTGTGTGTGTTTGTGCGTGTGTGTATTAAAGTGTACGCATGCACACACAAGTTTATGTATGTATGTATGTATGTGTATGTATGTATGTATTTAATGTGTGTATAATGTGTGTATGTATGTATGTATGAATTTTTGTGTTGATGCATACATGTATGTATGAGTGCATTTAAGTATGTATTTGTATATGTAGATGTGTATGTATGTTTGCATGCATGTATATATGCATGGATGTATGTTTGCATGTATGCATGCATACATTATGCATATCGATATGTATGTATGTATGTATGTATGTATTATGTGTGTTTGTATATTTGTATGTGATGTTTAGGTGTTTATATGTGTTTGTCCACATGTGTGTTGGTGTGTTAGTGAATGCATACGTAGGCTTGCATGTACTAAACAATGTCTAGTCCTGCCAGCCACTTGCGGTGGTCTTAAAGAGCTATGAATATTTTGTGCCTTAGACCGACTTGTGACGTGATAAAGAAGGAAATAACTTCTGTTTATACTCAGAAATCTAAAACACCAAGAAATTGTCTGATTCCGTAACAGAATAGGATATAATGAAGGGGTTCTCATGGAATTGGCAGAGGCAGCAGTCAATGGAGCTAGGGGGACAAGTTCCCCTTAAATTCTGCATTGAGTAATATTAGTTTATGTACTTCTCAAAAGTGCATTACTCTATTAACAAATACGTTTCTAAGTTGGTTTGGATATGCAACAAATGAAACAGAACATACGCAAAAGGTCTAAAGCAGTGGATAAGGAAAAATGCGTTCAATTAATTATTACTATTGTTTCGTTATTATTATATTATAATTATTATTAATCATCATTATTAACAGTGACTGTTGTTATTGTCTAAAGGGCCATCTCAGCAGGGCTCAGAGTGTGGTTCAATGTCCCGGAGAGGCAGATGGCGTCTCCCCCCACTGAACATTCTCTGAACTCTGTTGGAATACGTCATGTAGGTTGACGTCTCCAGTGGATCGTCGGTTGCGTCCGTTATCCGGCTTCCCAATTCCGATATGAACTTCAGTCCTTCCCTGTTCCATGCACAGCCGGGCTCAAAGGCGACCGATACAAAGGAATGCGTGCTATTGATGGTCGAGTACTCGAGTATCTCATCCACTTGGAGACAGCGCGGATTGATGTGTGAGCAAGATGAGTGTCGGGCATTGTCACGTCTCATGCCAGGCATCATCCAAGTGACCAATGGATCAGCGTGACACCGTCTGGTCGCTTTCCATCTTCTCTTGGCCTGGAGGTTCTTTCTGTGCAGGGATATTCTCTCTGCTTAGCGCTCTCCAGATTACGTCGTTTACTAGGCTATAGCCTACTGTGCTGCTCTTGTTTCTCGCAGTTTCCTCTACAAACCAGTCGATCGAGTCATCTTGATTCGACTTTTTCTTCGCAGTGGTGACACCAATGCGGTTGACAAGGTGTCGTGCGTATACCCTCATCTCGACCGCGATCCGTACCCATTCGTCTGAGAGGCGCAGGCCTAGTGCGGTCACAGAGGAGCTAGCATCAAATTGCCAATTAAATTTATTATTATTTTGTATATTTTATCATTATTATTTATTTATTATTATTATTATTACGCGTTTATTGAGCGCCACTATATCTGATGACCAAGTATCTCTCGATGGCGCTTAGCATTTGCGATTGAAAGCGAACAGTCTAACCTACCGTGTCCTTCAAGTTGAATACAGTGAACAAGTGTCATTAAACGAGAATAAGCAATTTTTTTCTCTGATTCCACAGTTATTCAGTGACCGGTCTTTTCAAATTTCAAGAAGCTAAAACTGAAGAGACAAAGCTTAAGGAGTCAAAATTGGTCTTAAGGAAAAGTCTGAATTCAACTCAAAATCCGGTAGAGTGAAAAGCCTAACTCAGCCTAACATACGAAAGAACCCTAAACACGTCAAACTCGGGCCTTGAATATCTCTCGGGAGTCTAGACTCAACACGAGTTCCACTTAAAAGCCTACACATGCAAAAGTCTCGATCCAAGAGCTCAAGTACTGCTGATCAGGTCACACTGCCACCAACTGAGTTGTCTGGTCTTACAGAATAATACTTGGGAAACTTAGGACAGCATCCTTTGCTCTCACTCATGCACCATATCAATATGAGTCAGATTAACGAGGAGATCGTGGATGTGTTGGTTGAGGTATCCCACAGGGGGTCCGTGCATCGGGGCCTTAGCCCGGTCCAGAGCGAGCACTCGATCCATAAGCTTCCGGAAGTTCTTCACCCGTATTAGGACGCTGCTGTAGTCGTTGATGTGAACCCCGATGTCGAGGTTGTACTCCCTGTCGAGTACCAGTCCAACTGGGAAGATGAACCCCTCGTCGATGTATCGACCCCTCACCATCGGAGCAGTCTTGTACAGCTTCGGGTTGATCCTGATGTCGTGGCTCACGTAGACGACGCGATACGGTTTCACGGACACGACGACGATGTGCGCCGTGTAGTATCGGTGATGATTCTTCTTCTTGTACATCGTCGTGTGCGCCACACTCACGTAGTACGGCCACTTGTAGAGCACGAAGGGTGTGCCCCCGCGTAGATGCGACCGGGTATCGCTGAAGATGAAGCGACTCTTGTCCGTCTCCTGGTGAACGAACTTGCAGAATCCGTTGAGGGAACAGTGGAGAACACGCAGAGGGTCGAGGTTGTGAACGAAGAAGAGTTGATCGCGGTCGACGAGGGCCATCCAGTGTTTGTCGCGCGGCATGTCGTCCTTCTCGGTGGCGTTCACCATCGGGGTACCGCCCTCGATGTGCGGAATGATCGGCAGGCTCTGGTCGATGTCCCACATGATGGTGTAGTCCATCGGGTACTGCTGCTTGAAGGCCATGGCCGAGTTGAACGTCACGAACAGGCGTCCCTGGACCTCAACGAGACGCGGCTCGATCGGACCGTCCCCGACCCACCACTGCTTCGGCGCCGGGATCCCCAGTATCGATCCGTTGCTGACCGGGCGGAGGCGGTGGTCGAAGCGCTGCATGTAGAGCCAGTTGTCGGCGAAGTGGTTCGACGGCCAGTCGTTCTTCGACTCGTACTTCTCGCGGTCCAACCAAATACGCGACACGAGGACCAGTTCGTTGCGGTTCCAGAGGATCGCCGGACTGTTGGCGAAGTAGACGTTGTCTCTGGCAGGATCGAGGAACCTTCGCGCCGCCTCCTGCTCGATGTACGGCGAGAAGGAGTGGATGAGACAGGTCGTCAGTTCCTCCGTCACGGAGGCGTATCTCCCGCGCTCGTCCAACATGGATCCGCCCATGTCGAACCGGAGACAGTGTCTCTCGACGGCCTGGATCACCGTATCCGGAGGCTTGTTCCTCTTGAAGATGCTAGAGATACGACTCTGGATCGAGTCCGGTGAGACGCGAAGGCCTCGACCGACGGCCCCACGGTGGGCCTCGGCCTCCCCTTCGACGGCCCGCATGTCGAGCTGCTCGATGCTGCTCGATGAGTAGTAGGAGAAGGCAATGACGGTGAGCATGACGAGAATGACAAGGGCGAGAAAGACGCGAAACATGTGCCAACGAACGGCCAACATGGCGCCACGCGATGCTTTGTTGAGTGACTCCTCCGAATTCTTTTCACCTGTGGATGCTGCTCACAGAAACACGTACGCAACGAAAAGTATTAACAGGAGCTGACCTGAAAAATCGTTATCTCCAAATTTCTAAAGCGCCACTAGAAAGCCAAGCGCCGGTCACCAGTATATTCACGAAAGTTACGTTCAGTGGCATCTAACCTCCCTTCCTCACCTGGAATGGGAGAACAAACCCCCACTCTGGCCGACTGATTATTAAATTATATTATCGGAAATCAACAACATCCCCAGTTTATGTCCGAAGTTAAAGTTTATGTTTTGTTAAACCCCCTTCTGACAACCGTGGGAGATCGTTTCCAAACCCCATTGGTAGATGCCACTGGTTGCGTCGAGTCAGATGGGTTGTCCATAGATATTAAATGGAGCTCCAATTCCCGTTGCCTGACAACAGCCCGTGCTGTGCGTTAAGCTTTTAAGTAGCGCTCTCATAATTTTAAAATTATGATTACGATTAAACTAGGTATACGACTATACGCTCCAGAGTGGAAATAGAAAGCGGTTACATTATAATGCTTAGTTTGCCCCAAAGAATAACGCCAGAAGAGTAATTATCACTAGAAGATGAAGAGCATTCCGTTAAGCTAGACCTGAGGCAGCCATATGATATGAGGTGTTAGCGACTTCATTTTCTTAGCATCGGCTAATGAGTGCATGTGATCAGTCCTCTCCCTCGCCGTCGCATCTTCATACCGAGAGTGTGCGGTCAGTGTACTCATCATAGCTGAGTTGGATTGGGGTGCAGATTGAGCAGAAATCTGGACCCAAATTCCTGCCCTGGTGGGGGATTTGAACCTACGACTTCTCGATTGACAGTCACGCTGACCACTACACTATCGAGCACTAACTATCATTAAACAATATTTAATTGCATAGATTACAGTTAATCTGTTTGTGTTTACTCTTACCTACTCGGATGTACCAGTGAATTGCATGCTGCAATGTCGCTAATGGATTCAACGACTTTCTGTAATGTTTAAACTTGAGTCTGTCTAGACAAGAAGCTCTACTCTAGTGGGTCGTAACAGAACAAAAACCTCGTTCTAGTGATGGCCAAGTCGGAGACAAATGCATTTGAAACGTGACATGAATCAGACTTCAGACCTGTTAACATGTCCAACTGCGCTGACTGCAGAAGATGGTAGCAGCTAAAGAAAGAAGTCCTCGTCTACTTCGCTGATACTACAGTTTTGTCTTCAGTCGTCGGTCGTTCACTACAGAAGAGTGGCACATACTCTGGATCAGATCAGAATACTAGATGAATGGCACGTTGCGGTCTTCTTGGGTACCCGAACTGCGAGCGTCTTTCAAACAACCTGTTAACATCAAAAACAAAACACACTCATTCATTCAAATATCGTGACGCTCATTCAAAGGAAGTATCTTCCTGATCAATTCGTTTAAGAACAAACAGGTCGAGGTCAAGCGTTTGCTAAAGAAAAACGTTTACAATTTACAATAACAGAACACATATCACGCCTCTCAAAGAAGATACCTACATTGTACTTAGACTCTTATAGAGGCTCATCCCAACCCCGGCGAAAGAGAACAGCATTCAGATGCCTGAACGTGTGGGCCTAGTATGTAGTCTCTGGTTAAAAGAGCATGCACTTTTGTAGGGTTTTCCAGGTGGACCACTGAAAAGACACGACGTTGCATCCTCTAAGTATGTGCAAAGGGAACAACAAGTTCATCTCGAGACGCAGAACGAGGATATCCGCGGTGAGCCAAACCAGAGCTCTCCCGTTAGTAGCTAGAGCCTAGAGGCATTAAGATTCTGCACTGAACGAAATTAAAGTCCCATTTAGAACCACCTCTGAACCCCGCACTGCAGGGACTTATATGTCGCGACCATGTGCCACAAGTGGTCCAGCGCGGTTCAGCTATGGGTGCAATGAATTGGGATGAAGCCTTCCACAAATCGGCGGCCTCTATAGTTGCCGGAGATACTAGATATTAAAGAGTTGGTATACTTTCATTCATTCATTACAGCGATTTATATTTAGCACCACTTCAATGCTACTACTCAGAAGTGCTGCCGATCCCAGCACCGCTAAAAAGGACAGTTTTGAGGTTAGGATAGAACGTATCGGAGTGGACCCTGGGGAGCAAACGTAGGACCAAGGGGAGCTCGTTCCAGATCGAGGGGCCAACGACTGAAAGGGGGCGGTTCTGCTTAATAGATGTACGGGGAAAGGGAAAAGGGCACACACCGCTAAGTAGAGCGGAGGGAGCTACGACCCCGGAAGCCCAGAGTAGGACAGCAGAGCTCTCGTAGACTAGGTCAAGGTCCAGCAGATATGGCAAACCAAAGCAGCGATCCGGTAAGTAGAATAAGGGAGCTACGACCACGGAAACCGAGAGTAGGGCAGCAGAGCTCTCGCAGGGGTAGACTGGTTCAAGCGTTCCAGTACATTATTCGGCCAAACCAAATTTTAGCGATCAGGTAGGCCTATGTGATCAGCTGCTGGAGGGGCGCCAGTGCAGCAATTCTTGCATATTATAGCCAGATGCTATATACAGGACCTTGTAGAACCATAACGTCTTTATAGGACAGCCCATTCCATGGCTTTGCCATTAGTAGAAGGCAGCAAATCAATTTCAATTTCAACCAATTTCAAAGCTTCTATTGTTAAGCAAACAAAATGATAGGCCTTCGTTGTTACGTTGAAAGACAACTAGATACTAGCGTAGGCCATGTAATGTAGGCCTAATATTGTAAAGACAAATTCTTCAGCGCTACACAAAATTTCGCGAGGTGCACACCTGTAGTTACAAATCAACCACTGTTTGTCAAATCAAATGCTGAAGTCATGCAAATTACGGTGCTATAAAAATCGTCGTAATTACAATAATATTACAACATTCTAAATTAAGCAAAATGATGGGCCTTCGTATATACGTTGATAGACAACTACCTATGTAGCTTATTCATTTTATGTAGGCCTATTGTAATGAAAATTGTCTGTAACTCCCTGGTCGTACACGCCAGTTACTCATTGCAACTCTTTGTCAAATCAAATGCTGAAGTCAAGCAAATTACGGTGCTATAAAAATCGTCGTAATTACAATGACAACATTATAAATTGCATCCTGGTCGTATATAGCATACTATTCTGTTCATTCTAATTGACACTTAGAGCAGTCTGTAACTCTATACATACAATTATTAGTCACAGGGTGGGACTATTTCTCGTCCCTATAGGTGACATGCGCTTTCAGCTTACGCTTTGAGAAATACATGTAGATCGTATATCCTCAATTTTTGTTAAAATAGCTGTGCGTGTACCTATGTGTGCATGTAGTCTATGCCTGTACCTAGACTTTTTTTTATAAAAGTTAACGAAACCCTGACAGCTTTCTGCACGTGGCTGTCTCAGACAGGTAACTAAAAACATTGTCAGAAAAAAGTTGAGCAGTTAATGTCATGCAATATGTCGTAACAGCGCACACCTGTGACATGAAAGTCTTCTCTTCATGCCTCGAAAACGCCTCCTATAGCATGACCATTATTATCCGTTGAAGCCAATATCATGCAGGCTACATTTTGGATCAACGTGACATGACAGAGTTTCTCTTAAGTGGGGATATAATGATCTACGACTATTAGACTTTTTTCATTAAATACCCTATGGGCGATGGTAGTGTCCTGACGGGTGTCGTCATCTCGGCCACTTTTCATAATTATCTTATCTAGTCTAATGAATTACATAGCGCCTTTATCATAATAAACACACAACATCAATTAGTGGTCGTTTCAAGTGAGATCGTAACAGTAACACCTGTGACAGCGTAGTAATGTAATGTAAATCCTCGAATCTCTCAGCGCCAAACAAAAGCCGCCGCGTCAGGGAGCCCAGCTTATTCACCGGCGCTATATCAAATCAAGTCCATAATAGCCAGACTGCTTCGTCCTTTCCGGTGCCAGGTCAGAATCCGGGGAGGTCAAACCGAGGAGACAGCATGTGCAATGGTGGCATTCAGTGATGATTGAGGTCGTGTGGTGACGTAGGAGTAGAATCATGGGTAGGACAGCTTGAAGAGTTCGGGTTTCAGTCGTTTTTATGCAAACTAGCAGAGGAGAATGCAAACGGAGGAGAGAGAAAAACCAACATTCCTGATACCTATCGAAAGTTTAAATCATCCTTCATGTTTTTCAAATGAAGCCTCTATTAACATTGACATTGGTTACGTTGTTGAACACCAAGCATGACAATGTCAAACTTACAGTAATCGCCAGAAGCCTGAAGTTGACGTCAAAGGACGGGCAGCCTAATAGATATATAGAGTGCTCACCTTCTAAGTCGAAGTGTGCGCGTTTCAATCTCCTCCTCTGAGACCGGTTGCTTAAGCGTAGACCTATATAGGTTGATGATGATATATTCGTTTATTTATCAAGCAGGAAGACACACCGCTTCACAACTTACATATATATACACAAAAGCTACTATAAAGGAAAAAAAGGAGTAGGGACCTACACCAAGCCCTTAGCCCGCTATTGCTCACTGCCATCGATGTTCTCTGGTCGTTCTGTGCACTTCGGAGCTTTGCAAGGAGAGGAATAGCAAATGAAGTTGCGTTGTACGTTTTTTTTACTGTATAGCTGTATTGTACAGTTGTATTGTATAGCTGTATTATAATAGCTGTTTTGTATAGTTGTATTCTATTCTATAGTTGTATTGTATAGTTGTATTGTAGGCCTACAGTTGCATTGTAATCCACACGATACATGAAGACGATTGAGCCCCAAATGTGTGAGAAACTTGAAGAAAGGGACCCGCTGGGAGTCTATTTTATTACGGGGCGAGGCAAAGAGAATAAGAGATCCCATTTCAATAATAATCGTTGGAGCGTCATGAATGTAAAGCTAAGCCACTGTTACAGGCTCATAAACTGTTACAGTAGTAGATCACGTGCGCTTCAAAGAGATTTCAATCACGTATCGTCAAGGTTTAGAGTTTCAAGTATCCTCAATGGACGGGACCTTTTGTCGGATCTTGTGGCGTCTTTGTCCATGCACATGCCAACTGTTGTCGATCTCCTGCTTTGGGGTTGCTGACTGAAAGATATATGACTCCAAACACGATATGGTGTCTTGAGTTTTTTCTATAGGTCTATCGTCTATGCCAGAATGGCGCATGTGTTAGAAAGTTCAAAATTTAGGTCGCCGATCAAAACTAGCCAACGCTGCAGAGGTTCAATGCAGACACGATATAAATGACTTATAAAACGAATGAGAAAATGGCAATTGGTAGAACTATTACGCCTTTCTCAGTTGGACAACATCAGTAGGCTACAACAAAATGATCGATTAGCGATGCAGTTAGAGAGTCTATTATTACTGTATCAAGGATTCTGAAGGGTTTCGTAAGACATAATTATGTTAGATTGTTAGAACCACTGAAAATTAACAGGAAATTTGTAAAAGCCAATCCTCCTGTTTCTACTTAAAGCTGTAATAGTTCCACTGCAGAGGCGGCCTTTGACAGTCTTTGACAATTTTGTACTATAGGCGAGGACAAAAATGCCGCCCTTTACACATAAATGACATCTTTTTGACGGAAGTGACCATCATGTAGTTTGTCGGAATTTGCCGCCCCTTAAAAAGTACCGCTCTAGGCAGCCGCCTATATCGCCTATACCTAAAGCCGGCACTGGTCCACGGAGACAAAACCAGCATTCAAACCATCTCACAAATCTACAACTATTGCACTGAAGAATTTCCGCCCTTATTGTTCTTTTTGGATTCTTAGTTTATAACTGTGGCATCGAGTCTCAATGTAGGCCTACCAGCGCCAAGCAAGATATCTTTCCCACTGCACCCTCTCCTTTCCGGTAATAACCCTTTAAAGCTTCAACAAGGTAGGTCTTATCCACTGTTAATCATACGAAGAAACATTGAAAGGGCTCGAGTTAAAAACCCAAACCGTTTCAGCGTTTCTTTCGTAGCTCAGATCCTTCATATATAGCTCAAATCACTTTGGTAGCTCTCGGCTGCTCTCCGCCACACTTTTCCAGTTGTTCTATGTCATGTTTCACGCATGGATGCAGTACTCCAACTGTGCCTCGCCAATGATTTGTACAACCTCTGTCTTTGCTAGCACTTGCTCTCTTGGTCATATCCGAGGTTGAGCTATAGTCTTATTTGCTGCATCACTGCCCGACGATAGGCAAACATCGTACATCCATGGCCTAGTTTTGAAGGAATAGGCCTACGTTGTTTATGTTTGTCGAGGTTTCAAGTACACATCTTTTCACGGGACAATGGTTTTAGTGACATGATATAGGACAATCCTTTGCTTTGCCCGTAGCCCGCCTTTAGATGCAAGTTATAACTCATTAGAGGCCCTTCTGCATTTTCTTTAGGGTGTAGCCTGGGGACCAGCGTAGGGAGACAACATGACCCGGACAAATACAATCCAGGACGGTCCCAAAATTGATAAAAAGTCCTACGTCCGAACACATCCTTTCCGGGACAATGAAACGTCCCGCAGACGCTTCGTATACAGGTCTATACCAGAATATGTTTTGTTAAGGTGGGGGTTCCGTCCAAAAATTTCAGATCAAAAGGGTTCCGCAACCAAACAGGATTGGGAAGCACATGGTATGGCTCTCTTCCCAATGAGCCCCGCTTCTAATTTAATTTGACTTAGACTGAAAGCACTGTAGTGTCCCGTCATGGCAGAAAAGAAATGTGGTCACCATAACCCAGTGTTATCGCAAAATTTATAACATCTTAGGCTGAGGTCCACAATATTTCCAGCTACGGTTTTCAGACACAGCGATAAAGAAGGAGCTCTAGGGTGCCGTAGCACTGCCGCTACTCATCCTTGTTATGTTGCAGCGTCGTTAATTAATTAAATAATAGCTAATTAGCCAAGCCTGGATAAACGAGGACCTAAGAGGACAACGCTAATCATCTTTGTTATGAAACAGCGAAATTAATCAGCAACTTGGCAACCGACAAAGCGAGTTGATACCGTATGCCCAATTGAACTAAAGGCTGCGAGTATTTCGACAGTTTCACGTGTCTGAGATTCTCAAGACGTGAGAATTGCTCCATACCTCGTTGACTGCAAATTCTCAGACTGATTGATTGTACGAATCGACCTCCTCGTGTTGCCAGTAGGCTACCTTTTGGCCACCATAGCCTACATGAAACGCCTCTCTCATGAAATACGCTGTGCCGCAGTTTGTAGAGGTTAGAAGGTTATACCATGCCAGATAAGGTTGCGCTAGATTGACCCCAAGCAACAATACTCACGTTAAAAACACAAAGCTACAATAGGAGGCGCTCGAACGTTATCGAACATTCGATCATGCATTCCGTTGAGAAGTTCGTGACAGGAAATTCATTAAGCTACAGCAAAGTCCTGCAATGTTCCATGGTCCTACACTGCATCACTTTTGAGATCAAAGTAAACAACAGTACTCACGAGCTGACGTCGCCTTAATTCACACGTACGCACTGACCGACACCAGAGGCGAAAATCTATAGCCTACATAACTTTGGGGGGGACAGACACTACGAGGGCCGGATTTTTTTTGGGGGAACAGAACGGCTTAAGTCAACACTTTGGGGAAGTCCCCTCTGTCCCTCCATGATTTACGCCACTGACCGACACTAGAGGAATCGTCTGCTATTATTTGGCCAATGTATACGCGTAAATGTAATCGGCTACGAGAATTTATCTAGGCTTTCACGTTTACTGCATTGATTGGATGGTGCTAGGCCTACCTATTTGATTATTTTGAAGCATATGTGTAGGCCTTTAAAGCTATATTGGTCACCAATGGCGTGACTTTGAAGGCCTATTGTGGCGGTGATGTCCGTCGGTCACCACTCCTTTCAGAAGTGGTGGTGATAGTCACCACCAATTTTTTGCCATAATATGCTGTAATATTTTTGCGACATGCCAGTGTTATTTTAGTCTGAAGCAAGTTCAAGAGACGAAAATTAACGGCGGTGTATTCTTGATGCTATCTGCCAGATGCCTTCTCGCTATAGCTTACTTCCTTGTCGCTTTACGTTGCATAAATTGGTGACGTCATCCACTCTGTAGTTGGCAGAATCATGATAGCAAGGAGCGATTGGCCACCAACAATGTTTGGGGCAAAGTTACGCCCTCGATGGCCACAATTAGTGCATCGTCAGGCGTATACAAAATAAAACAGGTCATCACGACCAGGGTCAGCGTGGTCGAGATTAATAGATGTCCTGCGTGTGTAGGCCTATACATGTATGATGTAGGCCTCTATGTAGCTGAACAGCTGTGTAGTTGTAGGCTAGGTTATGCCTAAGCTAATATCCTTCAAAGAACGTTGACTACGGTGGACTCTGTCGGATTTAAAGAATGAATGCATACATTATCTGTATGTAACATATAAGAATTACATAATTATTACATTACACATTCAGCTATGTTAAGACACACCTGTTCAGGTCCCTTGTTCACAGGGGTGCAATAAAAGAAACTTTTTTTTAAATGAAATTTTTTTAATATTTTTTGTGTTTGAGATTTTCCTATTTCGTATCATAAAACTCATAAAAATGGCATAATGCCGTTCAAATTAATCAGATGCATATAAATGAAATTAACTAGAACAGTATATAGATCCGTAGAATAGCCTATCATAAAACGAAGTTAACTAAGACCATACAACAATTGCCAAGAGAGTTGAAGAGACGCCATTTATTAACTTGTAAAAACCAAAATTTGCGTTTTTTTTGTGTGAATTTAACAAACCCACAAAAACCAAAAAACCAAACCTTTAACAGCCGTGCTTGTACAGCCATGTTCTTAGCGCTTTTTGGGGTTCCTAATGGGCGCTTATAAGAGTCCAGATAGGCGTAGGCCTAGCCTACATGCATACAATACGTAGGCCCTCTGAGCTAAGCTTAGAATAACAATATCGTTGTCGTCGTCGTCATCATCATTATTATATTACTAATTACGATAAAAATGAGAACAATGAGATTAACGAGCCAGATGTCGATCAAAACTTAAATCTGAGGCAGAAACACATTTCGTACAGAGATTTAGGTTATCATCATGATAACCTAAATCACAGAATGGCTCAGATAATGGGCGTCACATTTTTGGTCAAA
Source organism: Aporrectodea caliginosa (assembly GCA_020284085.1). Lineage (NCBI taxonomy): Eukaryota > Metazoa > Annelida > Clitellata > Crassiclitellata > Lumbricidae > Aporrectodea > Aporrectodea caliginosa. The sequence continues at coordinate 13,827 of JACEVL010000175.1, read as the reverse complement.
CCTACGTAGGGCGCATTTGTCTATGCAGACGACATTATACTTCTATCTGCCTCAGTGTGTAGACTCCCAAGAAATGATTGATACATGTGTCAAGAAAGGTGCAGAAGCAGCAGAACTTGATGTAATATTTAATGCCAACAAATCTAAGTTATTCTCTGTTGGTCCATCTTGTACTGAAATCTTGTCCTTGGGTCAGAATCTATTGAATGAGTTGCAATATCTCGGATTATACCTTATACCATGCAAAAACTTTAAAATTGATGCTTCGGTTTCAATTAAACGTTTCTATGCTTCTGCTAATGCCATATTTTGTCATTCAAAATTATGTTTCCGAGCATGTGAAATTGTGTTTGATGGAATCCTTTGTCCTACCTGTGTTAACTTATTCCTTAGGGTCTGTTAACTTATCAGCAGCCCAGGCTGCCCAGCAGATGCGTCAGTTGAATGTATGTTGGATGAATGTATACAAAAAGATTTTTAACATGAATAAATGGAATTCTGTTAAGGACATTCAATTCTATTCTATTGTTGTCGGATAGAGAGCTCAGTCATATATAGGCCTAGGCGTATACTACACCTGCGTAAACTAAACTTTTGGTCTATTGTTGTCTGGAAGTCATAACAACAGTTTCCTCATTGTTTGTGGCAAAGGATATAATTTTTTATAGCTACAATGTTTAACTTGTACCACTTTGTGATAAGTATATTGACATTATCTACGTTAGATCCCAGAAGTGATCATTTCATGTAGCCTATGCATCTGTCTGTATTTAATATTTTTTGTTCTTGTGCTTTCTACCTTCGTGGTGAATAAAAGTATCTATCTATATAAACTACCTATCCATAGGTCTATTATAGTCTGTTAAAGTAGCCGTGGGTTCGGTTACATTGGCTCCACATCGCGGTAAAACGATAAAATTCAACAAAATGTCACGACTACAGAGTATTTATGGTTTATAAGTGACGCTCTTTAACACGTTTGTTAAGAACGTCAAAAGAAGCGAGACTCGCGAGGTCTTAGAAGAGTCACTCAACCGAGACGCCAACATAATAAGTCCATAGCCTATACAGTATGTTCTCGATCCTTACCCGAGTTCCCCAAAAGTAGGCTACCTGTCTGACATAGATTATAAAATTAGTTACCGATATAGGCTACACCTATCTGTATTCTACTAATGTAATGTAACAAGACATTTATACAGCGCCACTTAGGAGTCGTTCAGAAGCGCTACACGTGGCCATCAAACAGCTGAAAAGTGAGTCTTTAAGAGTCTAGAGAGAACCACAATAGGCCTAGTCGCAAGGAGCATTGGTGTCACGAACAGAGGGCGGAAGAGCATTCCAGATCCGCGGCGCCGTAACAGGTAAAGTCCCGACGACCACGGGTGGTGGTGGATCGAAAGCAATATGCCTATCTGTGATAATCTGTCTGAGCTATAGGCTATTAAGTAGTTAGTGTCTACAAATTCGGTCTTACCTGTGTAACTAAATCCCGTAGAAAGTTCAACAGTTTGTGAAGAAAACACAAAGCAACGACGATAAGCATATAACAGCGGACGATGACACACGAGCAGCTAAGAAACTATGAGTAGTAGTCTATGGCGTAAAAAGAAACGGCCTACGACCCCGCTTAGCAGGACACTCCCACGTCAAGATCCGATACAGTCACCGGCTTTCTGCGCCCAAACGTTTCCGTTATTCCGAGACGGTAGCTGCACCTCGAGCGAGCACTGACCGGGTGACTGGTTGTCCGTATAGGCGACTGTGGGCAGAGAAGAAAACGGGGCAGACACGGCCTAGTGCTTGTATCTTGCATATGTAGGCTACTTGCAAGTAGTCGGTCAGAACACAGGTGAGCTGTGTCGCTGTCGCTTCCACGGTCGACTTCGGTCATGCTTGAGAGAGTTTATAGGTGACAAGATCACGACTGACGCCCAGGCAGACAGATTCTGTGAGCACGTGACAGCATGGTTCTATTGTCAGTGTCGTTTATGACCGGCCTCCATTCAAGTCCTAGCCTCGAATTGAATAAAACGCTTTTAAAACCCAATGATGTTTGAGACACGATTTTATACTACCCTTCTTGACCACCTCAAACCAGTTTTAACATCAACAGCTAGTTGATACGGTGGCAAGCTTATACAATCGGGGACTGAAGGATATAGTGCGTAAGTTTACTGGCGTCGTGAGTGTCAGTCTGGGTCAGGTTAGACGTCGTGAGGGTAGGGTCAGGGTTAATGTCGTCATTAGAAAACCTGGTACCGTCCGGCGTTCCCGCAGCATGCCCAAAGATAGGCTACTGTATAATCCTTCAGCCCACGATACTATAAGTTTGCCGATACGGTTAGACACCACAGGAAGCTAGGAGTGGAACAACTATTTTCTTCCGTTTTTGTGGCGCCAGTACACATTATAAAGGTGGACGATTATAAGCTCACTAAAACTTTTACCTTCCTAGTACCCTGCTCCTAGTTCCTTTCTAATTTGTGGGACACGTTGGCCGATTGGTTAGAGCGACCGCCAAGCACCGCGGAGAGTAGGCTAATGGGGCGGGGTGATGGTTGGATTGTAATACACAGGCACGAAGAACAGAAGGACACGGGTTTGATACCCGCAGCCCCATAAGGCTGACTCAGCCTTCCACTCCCTAGGTGGCGATAGTAATAATTGATCAGCACGCAGGAAGGATCGGCGCCTAACAGGTTGCCATACAGTTATAAAATCGATTCTTGTCTTGTTATCATGTGTTCCTACTATTTCATGTAACTAATCATACTGCGGTTTGTCAGTTTGAATTGAATAAACCAATATTATTATTGTTAGTACAGGTTTGAGCCTCCCCAAAACTTACAGCAGTTAATGTGTAGGGACCTTGAGAAAATGCTCTAATGCCGACAACAATCCTCGCAAATGAATTGCTGATGATTCTTCGGTCAGTACTAATGCATTCAAAGGCAGCACTATTATACAGAACCCCTTGATAAATTTCAAGATGATTGCGGAGCTGTTACAAGCTAGTTACGCAATCTGACATGCAACGTACATGCATTTCAAACCAGGAACTGATACTGTTCAAAACTCATCCAAGCATAAATAAAGCACATGTTGGATTGCCCGTGGAAACTATAAACAGCGACGTCAAGATTTCTAGCTTACATGTACAATGCACTGAAATGAAGTGTCCAATGACCTGTTGTTACCTTACCACTAACCTACATTGTATCAAAACTAAAATACTAAAACACTGTTTAATATTACATGCATGTCATGCACATATCATATTTATTAATCAATTGTTTTTATATATGTACATCATATCATATAAGTACAGTTGATTAGTTAAATAAATTAGTTAGTCCAAATAAACCACATCAATTGTGGGATGAAAACAATTGATGCATGCCCGTGTAGTTACCAATGTGGAAAATAAGTTGCTGATGTCCACAAAGGCAGCCCATAGTATTATAAATGCATAAAAATGGACATTTATATAGCGCCTTTTCACTTGGGAAAACCACAACTGAGAGAGTTGAAGCTATAACACAGCTGAGGCAGACAACGTTAGAAGTAACACTGTCTGCCTTGGTTAACAATAGTCCAAAACCATGATTATAGCTACATGTACATTGATAAAAAGATTAACACTTTAATGACGAGCATGTACTAAGTGACTGCAAAACCAATGCAGCTCGTTGTTAAAGTGTTAAAAGTAACAAACTGGTTCATACTTCAATATTCGAAACTACCCAGAAGCAGGGACATAACTGCTGTCTAAAAAGTGGAGGGTACCACATTTCACATCGTTTTCCCATCGCGACGGTTAAATATATAATTAAAATGGCATGGTTTACCCTCCAATCCAAAAAGTGGAGGGTACAAGTAAGTAACCCTTGTACACCCAAAAATTACTACTAAACCTAGAAACATGGTCACAACAGCAGCCAAAGAATCGCTCAGGATGGGGCAGAACCATGACCACACAAATCCAAATGACTGCTACATTGATGAAAAGACCAAATGCAGCCGACTTGTTTATATGCCAACATAGAAACTTCCCAAAAGCATCAAAGGCCAGAGTTTCAAGGTCAACGAATTAGTCCAATGGGGCAAAGAGATGATCACAGAAATCCAACAATTGTACACCTGTTTGAAGTTCCATTGTTGTACAAATACCACAAAAAATCACTTTACACACCACTTAAAGATAGGTCAAGTGGGCACCAGGTGGCATGGTATTCCATAGATGGTAGCCCAGCTAGATATTAACCCTGCTTGACGTCTCTTAACTGCACTTTAACAAAACCATGTCGTAAACCACGCTTACATAAAGTAACTAATTACGACAACAAAACTATTTCTTTTCTACCTTGTTGTCGATGACAATGTTTAAACAATGATTAACTATAATGATCTTCTTTCTGTCAGATTGAAGAAAGAAGATACTGGTGACAGAAACAAGTGGAGAGGGAAGGATCCGCATGGCTGACCCCTCCTCTGAGAGGGATTAATTCAAGCCTGAAGGAGATAACACAACTAGGAGAAGAATAATCAATTATCATATGGGGGTAATCCAAAAACTTCAGGCTTAAACTCCTCGAGGCTTTTAAGTAGAAGAGTCGATTTGAGCTGTCTGATGGAATCGTCTGCCGTCTGTAAACACCTCTCATCCGGAATCCAGACGACCTGCATCTTAGCGGCCAGAGCGCCCTCTACACCATTCGGGGCATCCTCAAAAACAAGAACCTAAAAACGAACGCAGAGTGTATACATCTCTGTACATGTATTAGCAACATAAGGATCATGTAGCAAGTTTTATGCCTTGTGGATAAGATATAGTAAGTGTTCAGATACATACATAGGCTTATGGGTAACATCATTAAATAGGAACACAGAGAATTTACAGCTCTACATAAATCATTGACAATTCTACCAAAAAAGTGAACATTCTTAATACGAGGTTCTGGATTAAATCAGTCACAAAGTAGAACATCCATCACAGTTATCATCATGAGAATTCAGTTTGGTGCTAACTGGGGTTCACAGCTTCAATGTACATTGTACATGTACATGTCAATCAGTCTTCTCTCTTATCTGGAGTCAGTCGAGAAAAGCATCTGTTAACTATTCACCAGTCAGCAACAACTACGCCAATAGAGTCGAGTTGCAGAGTGGCCCTGTAACTTCAATATACCGTATATAATGCCAGCCCACTGTTCGACAAAGACAGTAGAGTAATTTCCAAATATGTGAGACTTTGAATTAAGCAGGTTCAATAAAACAGAGCTATCTTTGTATGTTTGTGCATTGGCTGTGGCCAGGCCATTTGCTGTTGTTCGATATAACCGGAAGTTCAAAATACCAAAGTTTTGATGTAGGTTATACCCTCACACATTTTATATCCAATAGGTAACATACTTAATACCATATGCATATTACCAGTACTTGAATTACCTATTAGAACAGTGCCAATTACCAAAACTGAAACAGGGTCAAGTAAGTTCACATAAGGCGAGATGAGAAAAGCACTTAGCTGCCACAAAAATCCTTCATAGTTTGGTTTACATACTCTCATTAAATATTCTCATCAGAAATCAGAACCATGAGAAAAAAATAACTTTTAAGAACCTTTTCAGGAGACGGTTGGTCTGGAAATCTTGAAGCTGCAACAAGAAAACAGTCTGGAGCTGGTTTACCATGTTTAACGTCCGGATCGTCCGAGCTGCAGACAGTGTGATGAAATTTCTCAAAGAGTTTCTTATGTTTAGTAATTTTCAGCTGGAATTCTTTTGCGTAGGACCCTGTGGCAAGCGCCATTGGAACATTGTGTTTGTGAAGGTGGTTGACCAGTTTCTCAGCACCTGGACAACAGAAAGTAAAATAAATACAGAATGTACGGTTACTTAAATTTTTTAATCGATCATGTATATAATTAACATAATAAAGTTGTCATATATTTAGCTACACACAGAATGAACCGCAATTGTTGCTCATGCAAAGATGTATTGAGTTTAAGATCCTAATGCTGATGTACAACTATCTGGCTGGTTATGCTCCATCCTACCTTAGACAGCTAAGTACTTCAGTGTTACCTGAGTCTCACCACAGATCTCTTCATTCCACAACAGAGGGTAATCTGTTTGTTACACCATCCCATGCTACATGGATGCTTTGCCATGGTCGTAATTGTAATTACCCAAATTTCTATAGCATCATCAGTAGCAAGGTACTTTTAGGATGCTTTACACACACACTGTCAACTGGCAGCGCAAATGCTCAGAGCTACGAAGCAAGTACATTTTTTAACTGTTTTTTATTTATACATAAAGTGGACAGACCCACATTTCAGAACAGGTTTCCATGCAATCTTCTCCTTTCAAAGTCTCTGTTTCATAAGTGGTTTAACACCATTCTATTCAATTGTTCCCTTGAAAAATTAAGTTGGGAGCAACTTTGATTCTCTTGAAGAGGTACACTGGTACAGTATAAATGTGCACTTACAATTACAATTAATTCACTCAGAAAGTAAGAAATGGAGCAATTCATTAACAAAATTTGTAACAGTTATTAATTTTAAGCACAAAATATTTTCATTCAAAGACAGTTAAGCTGATTACGTTAATCTATTTTCACCTGGCATAAGGTCTGATTCAGCAAAGTACTGATCTGACAGTTCACGCACTTGCTGTCCATATTCTTCAACTGTGATTGGGACTGACAGCTCCTCTGCAGTGAAAGAAAGCAGTGTTTTAGATGTCGAAAACGAGCTAGGAGTCGATAATTTAACAGACTACCAAAGTACAAAGAACACAGGTCAAAATCTATTGTTAATATGTTGCAAATAAAACAACTGATGACTAATGAGATATTTAGATTCCTCTTTAAATTTATTTACACAACAAACAAGATTTAAAAGATCACACATCTAAATAGGTGTCTAACGTGTAAACGAAGCAGACAACATAATTTACACAACTATTACACTTTAGTTTACATAAATAATTTGAACTATGTTTTGCAACTTCTTTTCATTGGTAGTCCAGTGGCTTTGATCAAAGCACCATGCCCAGTGTTTCCGTTAACGCCCAAATGGCCGTTTTTACGTCCGTAAAAAACGTCGAAAATGTCCAAAGTTTTCGGTGTGATAGGCGAAAGACATGAGCTACGTCCAAAAAAATTCCAGGTCAAGACATAAATACTCTTTTTGGACTCTAACGGAAACACTGACCATGCCTGTCAGTTATAGGCCAAGAAATAAAAAATGTCTACATCCCATGCTGTCCAATTACGACATGAAAAACCTGGGCTCAAGACTTAACCCCTACATCTTTTCAGTAGCTCAACTGTGGGGTTGGATGAAGAGCTAGGGGGTTCAACTCCATCAACTAAAACACTGCAAGAAACACATTATTACAGTATCACAAAAAACGTTGTTTTAAATTGATCAGTGACAACAATAAAAAACAAGAATGGTCAAGAAACAACAATAAAAAACACCAAAATGAACTTTGTTACTAGAAATTCTTTTGTGTAGCATAATACTGCAAATTACCAATAAACACTTTGGCCGATTCCTGATGCTTTTTGCCCATCTGCTTCACCTTCACATCCCATGTAAACGTCTTTCCATAGCGTCCAGCAACTGTATTCATTATCCTTGTGTAAATGGATTCCGTATCTAAGAAACAGGCAAACACTGTATGTGAGTCATCAAGAAATTGAGAACAATTTACTCCAGCAATTCCAGCAGCAAATGGTAACAGATAAAGCTATAATAATAATGATTTTATATAATCAGTGAACGCTGCACTGTACATTGCCCACTTCCATTGCCTGGCTCATATTTTCATACCCAAGCCAGAATTCCTATTGGCTCTAACGTATTTTCTAACTCTTCTGACTATTTTATTGGAATGGCTTCCTCCCGTAGTCCCGTATATTAAAAATAATTTGTAAAATAATGAAAATTTAATACTCAAAATTAGTGTTGTTACTGTTAAAAGTAAATTGTTGTTAATTGTTAAATTTTATTACATAGACCTGATGTGACGTCACATTTCTCACCCCTATGTCACAGATCGTCACCAATTCCGACCCCCTTTCCCCAGGTGCGTGACGTCATTTATGGACGGCCCCTTAACCATTACGCTATTGAAGATCCCTTGAAAACTACTTTTTTCTTACCCAACAAAAGTCCGTCAACATCAAAAACAACATGCGTAACCGGTCTAATTGAGCGTAACGAAGCCATCTTAATAATTTATATTATTAGAGCCTAACTCTTCGTAATTTGATTATCTTGTGAGATCAAAATCTAACATCAACCGAATTCATGTGGCTATCACCGCATGTGCTACAGATCACATGAAGACGCATTTCAATCAGTCACCGAACAGAACACTCGCGACATCACAGAAATCATCACGGGAGTTCGGTATTAATAATTGCAAATTATTATTATAAATAATTATTTATACTGTGGTGTTACTCAGCAGAGTTAGTTGTAACTGTAATTAGTAACATCTCTTTCACCGGTGTATCATAGATCCTTAGATGTCTGTTTTATTGTATTTTATGATTTTTGTGTGATTTGTGATTTTGTGATTTAATACTCAATCCGATGTTCCCGCAGTCCGTTTGCAGGCGGTTCAATAAAGCACGTACTTACTTACCTACTACTTGTCTAATGCACAAGGAATCAACCGATGGCACACCAAAAGCAAGTGGTACTCACGTCAATAATCAATATCCAGAAGATCTGTCAGTAAGACAGAGAAGCAGCCAATGGTGGATACTCGTAATCGTATCGTAATCTCGAGATTTCTACAGCGCCCAAAATGCGAAGTAACAGGAATCAACTCATTCACAGACGCTTAGTTCAAACAAAATCGATAGGCGTGAGTAAAATCGATTCCACAAATTCCACAATAAGATCCAAAGGCGTACTGTCAGACGAGTTTGTTTTGACTAAGCGCCTGTGAATAAGTTGATTCCCGCGACTTCGCTTTCTTGGGCGCTGTAGATTCTCGAGATTACGATCGCTAAAAAAACTTTCTGTTTCTTCACCGAGTCACCGACGCAATGACTCGAAAAGGGAAAAAATCACTTACTTACTCATATAAATAAGTGGTTGTGAACAAGAAGGAAAATGGCGGACGTAGGTTGCGGCGTGGATTTGGGTTTTGTGGAAACAGTTGAGCCATGGAAGTTACTAAGTCACTTCTTCCCTAGTAAAGTCGGAGGAAAACCCGCCTGGCTTGCCTTCGACAATCTCCCGAAAGCCGATCAGTTGAGATGCGGCAACTGTGGCAAGATCTGTGTATTTCTGATACAGGTGTATGCTCCTGCAGATCAGCTGAACACTTCGGCTTTTCATCGGACCTTATTTATTTTCATTTGCAAGGATCCGAAATGCTCCATGCCAAACCGAACAGATAATTTAGTCGTATTTCGGTCGCAACTCGGTAAACAGAATAGTTTTTATTCAGAGTTGCCGCCGAACGAAGACGATTTTGATGTAAATTCGTGTGATTACCCGAAAGCGAGAGATCATCAGACGTTGTGTGCCGTATGCGGTTGCCCAGGTCAGTGGAAATGCGGGAAGTGCAAAGAAGTGAGTTACTGTGACAAAATTCACCAGACAGCTCACTGGAAAGCTGGACACAAACAACGCTGCGGAAAGTCTGACGACACAGGTAAGTTTAACGAAATCAACCAAAACTCTTACATTATTTTGACCACAGTGCCGCTAGGTAATTCTGTGACCATGTTTCAAGTTGGGCAAACTCATAGTATCGTGGGCTGAAGGATTATACAGTATCTATGGGCACGCTGCTCAGATGCCAGATGGTACCAGGTTTTCTAACGACGACACTAACCCTGACCCTAACCGACACTCACGACGCCAGTAAACTTACGCACTATGTCCTTCAGCCCCCGATACTATAAGCTTGCCTCAGGTTGTTCCAAGTGCATGACGTGTAACAGTGCCAAGTAAAGCCATTATATTAGCCACAAGCTGTTTCCTCTAGGGATGGCAATAAATTGTATTTATTGACACATTTGCACATGCTGAATACATGAAACATGGAACACTGTGCAAGGTCAATTCTAATTAGTGCTTTGTAACGTTGTAAGCACAATGCATGTATGTATGTACCATGGAAACTGAATCTAGTGCCATTCAAGTACCTCATATTAGCATTGTGCGTATGTGTACTTTTGACACTTATCTGTAATTATTGTTAATTCTCTGTAATGTATTCTGCATTTTTTGGTGATGATTGAAGTAACTGAAAGAATTTAAGGCCTTGTTTCATGCTGCATACATGTGCATTTCTGTGGATTAGGAACAGACTGCGCTACAGATCTACTTTTCAAAGAGTTCAGCCTGGAAATGGAGCCAGAAGAGGATGACGAGTCTGAAAAGTTTGAGAAAAGTGAAGCAGATGAAATGGCCGAATATGAAAAGATTGCAGGAACGCTGAAAGCCAAAGAGACTGCTCAGCTTTCAACAGAAGAACTGGAGCAGGTGGCCGGCAAGTCAAACGAAGACACAAAGTTCCTTGAATTCCAGCGAATAATTGCAAAAGATCCAGAACAGGCAAGGAATGTTTTTGTTCATCTGTTTCAAAACAGACATGTATGTCCTATCCTGTCACCAGTGACATGTGAAGGTACAGGTTTAATGAATGTGGATATCTGGGTACCAACTTTATTAAATTGTATCCTGTACTTCCACAATGTAACATGGAAGCTTTGCCCCACATTCTGGAACAGGCTTCATTGCAAACTGTGACATGAGCTCTCTATTCTATGCCTTTATTTTGCAAATGGTTGAAGACCATTCTATTCTATTGTGGTCTTGAATAGTCAGCTCGGGAGCACCTCTGATGAGTTTTCTGGAAGAGGTGCTATATAAATGAGCACTTTCAATTACAGTTACACTTATGTGGCGCCTCTCACAGAATAAAAGTTCCCGATTATATGCCTAGTCCTGCTTTATAATTATTCACAGAATTTAACTATCAGTGCTGCACCAAAATGTGCTGAAAAACCGTGTCTCTTGTCTGCTGTATTCTGAACTACCACTGCTGCTTTCCTGCTGAAGAATATTTTGTCCGAAAGTCTGGAACTCGTTTAGGGCAGCATAGGCAGGGCTTAAAATTGTAAAGAACCTAAAGGGAACCATAATAGTGTAAAAATAAAGTTCCAATATTCCATGTGGAATGTAGAGAGGTACTCAGTTTCCTTCACTTGGCCTTTGACTAGGCAATGGATGAATCCCTAGTTCCTGGACACAAGGAACAGTGCATCACACGGCTTGCCATTTACTTTCCGGCTTATGCCGGTATCAAATTATACTGCTGGGTGACAGGGCATGTGTTTACAAATGACTTGCCCAGGGTAATTTAATATATGAAGTTAAACCCGCAGCCGCATGAGCCGTGACCAAGTATGTTACTGATTGACCACTGTGTCTAGATAATTAACTGCGTCATGTGTGAATAGCATGATGTTTGTTTGCAACATCAACAAAGGTTATTGGATGACTTGATGTCAGATTGAAATGTCAATAGGACAAACTCCATTAGGAATTGTGTGTAGGTATGTAAGTGTCTTGGCAATTATGCAGTATATTCTAAGGACCTCTCAGAATCACTCTAATGCAGGTTGAGATAAGCTGAATACATATGTTCTGTTTTTTGGCCTTGATATCTGAGAGTTGGCAATGATAGTGATATAAAGTGAACGCAAAACCAGATAACAAATTGAAATTCTTTTACATTGGTGTACAAAGATCATATCACAATGTGACAAAGGGAAATCCATGTCACCATGTGTCAGGGGAAAACCCATGTGTTCTGCCAATTGAACCACAATATTTCTATATGCAGGTTTACAGATAAGCTAAAGATGTAGTGCTGTGATATTAGCAAGGTAGTTAACTTATTTTATCCATTTGAAACTGACTTCTCATTTTTGTCTGCAGGTGGTTCGTTACCAGAGGGGTGGCCAGCCTTTGTGGGTCACTGATGCCCACTTCGCAGAGCCAAACAAGATAGCACGGTGTGAGTTTTGTCAGAGCAGTCGACAGTTTGAATTTCAGGTGAATATCAGCATCTTTCATAAACTGTTAATTATGAAGAATTAAGTTTTGTTGCTGCTTCTACATTTGAAAATGAAGTTTAAAAAATTTCTTAGAGTATGCTTGTAAGACTTTGGTTTGAGTCACACAGAGCAGAAACAATACTCTTTAGGTTAAAAGAAGTTACTGAATTTTCGTAAAGTGCTGTAATTGATTGGTGGATTTTTGGAAACAGCAGCAAGGCAAGTGATGAGAGTAAAATATTTGGAATAATTTGATAATTGCGATTTGTTTAATTTCACATTTTATATCTACATGTATTTTATGTAAATTATATGTATAATATATATCTGGAAGTTGCAAAGTTGACTGCAGGGTGGGCTTGTGCATTGGCTTCTTTACTGCAAATGTTGGCTAATTTGCCATTTCCCAATTAGAGATGGTTACAAAGGCTTGCTAAATTTTATTTTTTATTGTTTAGGTGATGTCAACTCTTCTTCCACATGTTATTGAGGATACTGTAGAAAGCAGCATAGACTGGGGTACACTCATAATCTACTCTTGTTCCAGGTCTTGCAGTGAAGGTGGTAATTATGGGAAAGAGTTCATCTGGAAGCAGGACTTTGTGAATTAAATGAAATAATACATTTATTTTGAAACTAAAGAAAAACTGAATTGATACAATTATTTTGAAACTAAAGCTAACGCTTGATGTTGGCTGTATGTCAACTTTTAATTAAGATAAAGGTTGCCTCCTTTCTCTGGTCTAGTATTCTAAAACTGAATTAAGTTGGGATCCAAATTTCCAACAACATTATACCACAATTCATCCTACAGTGATGCATACTTTGTGAGGGTATGTCATATACATCCATTGATTTGAAGTTTGTAATGTAAATGTAAATCTCTGAATTCTCGCACAAAAGCCACAACAGGGAGACCAGCATAATCACTGGCTCTATCAAATCATGTCCACAAGAGCTCGGTTGTTAGGTCATTTTGATGTCAGGTCCGTGGGAGGGGTCAAGCTGGGGAAGGTGTAGGTTATGGTGTAGTAGTTGCAACTAATTCTCTTCTGAGAGATGTACGTAAAGATGCTACAATATTGCTGGCTTACAATATGCTACATTGAAGCTTCAGCCAAATTTGCTGCCGCTTTCTTTAAACTAGGGGTGCCAAAGAGCCAGTCCGCGGGCCTTTTCTGGCCTGGCGACTGTTTTTCTGGCCTGCGGAGCCTTGCCTAAACGATACAGAATTCGAGAAGAAATTTATCGTTTTTAAGGCTTGAAAACGAGATTTATGCAATGTTCATCGCTGATAATAAACATCAAAATCATGGTTTTAAAGCATAATTTGACTGTTTGTATGCTAAAAATGCACCATTTAAGATTTAGTTTTGCTAAAATTTTCTGGGGGCAGGCTCACCGAACCCCTCCCAGATCCCTACCCCTTTGGCACCCTGGCCCGCCACTTGCTGGAAAATATTGCCACTGGACCGCCATTACAAAAGGATTGACACCCCGCTTTAAACCCATACTGAATCTTCAATTGTTCATCTTCCTGTAAAGAACGTGTTTTTTCCGCTGTCATGGTGTAGTAGTTACAACTGTAATAATCTTCTGAGAGATATATGTAAAGGTGCTACACTATTGCTTGTTTACATTATGTTACATTGAAGATTTGACCAATTTTGCTGCCGCTTTCTTTAAACCCATAATGAATTCCCACTAAAGAACATGTTT
>JACEVL010000174.1:1297500-1333338 GCA_020284085.1 Aporrectodea caliginosa | reverse complement strand
TAAGGCTTATCCCACCTGTTGTTAGTGATCCTGTGAGGCACCCTTGTAATGGCGCCATATAAATTGCTGTTATTATGTATGTATGTATGTATGTATGTATGTATGTATGCATGCATGTATGGAAATATTTATATGCTCATTACTCCCTCTTAAGAATCCTAAGCATGCAGTTTAATCATGTAAATAATTGAAAAATAATTACAGCTAGGCCTACCACCATAGTTTCTCTACACCAAGCAAGAGCACATGTGTAAATGGTGAGACCTTGAGTGATTCTGTTGATATGTTGATGGATGGCTGACATGTGATTGTCTTCAGTGTCGTTGATCCCCATCTCCTCTTCCTGGTCGGCTTCACATCAATTTCTTCACCCTTACCATCTACAAATGATGTACGTTTACATTACACATTAAACGAATTGATCTGACAAATGGCAATACCCATGGTTGTTGCTGACCGATAAATACAATAGTTAGAATAAACGAATATGCACTCTGAGCCAAGGGTGTAACTTGCCCCACAAAATGGTGGGTGGTGACCTATTCCTTTCTGTCTCCCCTCCCCTTTCTCCCTCCATTCACCAATAAATAAGTAAACAAACATGAAGACATCTATAAGCATTGCCATAGTTAAGTATGCAACAATACACCGTTGGTAATTATCGTTGCTTGAACGTGCTTCAATCCAAAATAATAGTGTCAAGTGAGCACATGGCCACAAAGTAGTGGTGACTGTCACCACGCTTGTAAAAGTGGTGGTGACGAGATGCTACCGTCACAATTTAAAGTTACGTCTATGCTATGACCTAATGAATAAGTGAATAGCAGTTTATTGACTTCTCAGCATTCAATTAAATCAGTACAGTCTTGAAACAATAGACATAAAGAGCTGATGCTCGGGGCAGCCAAAAACGGTCACGTTTAATAGCGCTGCAATAAACATAAACAGTTAGGCAGCTACTGACCATTGTCCAGCTGAGATTGTGAAAGAGTAACCTGGTCCAACGAAGAAATGCTTTCAGCTTGCAGCTCAACCTGAAATTGAAACAAGACCTTAGAATGTGACGGACAAAGTATTCTAAGCAAGATAAATAGCAAAAATGAAAGACCTTTGCATTCACAATCAGCATCAGACAGTAAAGAGTTGTACAAGTTCAACAATAATAGTGACTGTATGCATGTATCTGAAAATTTATATAGCACCATTCAATAACCTTGCAAAGGCACTGAAAGATGGTTATCTGTCATAAGGTACTCTACAAATTAACTATCGAGGTTAATTGTAATACTGATTAATCCAACTGTGAAAACAGATATTTCACAAACTTGCTCTTATAGATTTTTAAATCCTAATGGAATATTTTCCACATTAGTAAATAATAATGATTACAAAGTAAAATTAAATAATTTACCGGTAATTACAGAAGTAATAGTTGAAGGCGATAATGGTGGAGAATTGTACACAATTTTATTCTCATAGCCTTGCAATAAATGAGTGAATAATTTCATTGCCTTATAACCAATAAATATATAATTTCATTGGCATAACAAGTCAGATAATCATACTAGGAGCTATATAAATACACAGATACATAACAAAGTACTCTCTGGGAGTCTTTTGATCTCAAACACGTCTAAGACTTAGAAGAACTCTTAGAATAAAAAGTAGTGAAACTAGAGCTACAAAATTTTCCTCTTAGTGGCAATCGGCTTTAGAAGACAGAGTAACTCACTAGTTCCGTCAACTGCAAAAGAAACAAAAAAACAGACCTAGAGTTACGACAACTTATAGCTAAATGCCCATTACACAGCAAAGCTAGACATGTCAAGAGCTTGCTTCTGCTGAACTGGCACAAAACGTTGACTCGTTCTGCAGCAAAAGAAAATATTAAGCATTGATTGAACAGCATCCATCTAACATGACATCCATTGGAAAAATGAAAAACCTTCACAGCCAGAGAATGCAAGACTCGAAGGAACCACTAGCGGCATTCAGTTGTGCGAACTTTGGTTAGACATCAGGATCGGAAGACAATGCAGGGACACAGCGGAAAATGTTTCTGTGGGCACAGAGCCAGGGCTCTTGTTCCAGGTCAAGTCCTGAATACAGGTTTGCAGGAAGGTCACAGCCAATGGATTTCAATGCGACCTTTGTGGAGAGCTTTCGGTTGGTGATTTTCATTAAACGTTTCACAGATTCTGATGAAAGTGTTCATTCACAGATATTGTTGCAGCAATCATTTTGGATTTTGGTAGATACGTCTCAGTGGAATTTTTCTCCAATCAGATGAAGGCTATCACAAATGAACATTTGGATTTTCAAACACACTGGAAATGTCTCTGAAAACTGTGGAAAATATTTTGGTTTTCCTTCAGAGAGACGGTCTCTTGAAGTCGCTGTTGTATAGACAAAATTCAGAAATCTTGATAAACATCTCACTACTGCTTCATGGAAAAGTCTTTTAAGATTGCTGAAATTATTTTGCTTCAGCGATAGGTCTCCAAAAATTGTTGCTGCATCAGTGAAAGGTAATTCGAAACGACAGAATCTTCACCGAAAAGACTGACGTTGTTTCAGAGAAAGTCTGCGGAAACTGTTGCAAATATCTGCTGTTGCTTCAGGAAAAAGTCTCTCGAAACTCTACAGAATATTTTGTTGCTGCTAAGTCTCTGGAAATTCTACAGAATATTTTGCTGCTGCTTCTGGAAAAATATTCTGGAAATGTACAAAGTATCTCGTTGTTGATTCAAAGAAAGTCTCTGGAATATATTTTCGGGATATAGTTTCTTGTTTTCGACAAATGTCTTGGCAACAGTGAACCGTACTTTGCTGACTTCGGAGAATAGTTTATTACAAGTCTACTACTGCAGTTGATGCAGTTGCACAGTATCACTCAACGAAATGTCTAGTTTTTTCATAAATGTTCGCATTTGAAAGTACGGCCTAATACGTCTACCGATCGAAAACGATGAAGTCAGTGACGCAACGCACACAGCTCGGTTGTATGTGTATCTGACAAACGCAATAAAGTTAAAAACGAACGCGTTTTCAATAATACTATCGAAACTGACCGCCAAACGTTTACTTAAAACACGGCATATTTCTCTTGCACTTTTCTCGTCCTAAAACAGCTCGCTATCACAGAGTTAATTTCATCATCTCAGACTGTTGTAACTCAGCAATGTCACAGAAACCGCATCAGATGATGACCTTTTAACGTTTTAACGAGAACGCAAGTACAGAATGAGTCCAAATCAGGCGAGGTTGATTCTTAGATTGTCACTGAAAAGTTCTTGCATGTATTTTGGTAACAATGTAGCATGATTCTTTGAATCCACACAGTCAGAAATAGAGCTCCATTTACGTGATGTTATGCTGAATTGCAGTTGTTGAGGAATTGTAGTCGATGTCATATACTTTTGGAGGAAAAGAAGTACGTTGCTGAATTTGTTTTTCTGACAACGCTCCCTCTTTTCACAGCCATGATTTCGCGATTTGTGTACACAGAATGACACTGTAGAACAGTGTTGAAATATAGTCTCAAAACGAAGAGCCACATGTGATTTTTTAATGAAAATACACTTCTCACTTCTGATGTTGAAATGTAGTTGAAACAGGAAATGTAGTTGAAACAGGAACACAGGTCAAGCTTTATGAATCTTCCTACCCCACGACGTCACTGTGCTTGCAACTGCATTCACAGTTGATGTGATCTCTCATGACTCTGATGATGTGATCTGTCACGACTGTTTTGCAAGCTTCTGCAGTAGAGTAACCTGGGATATCCAATCCATCCAAGTGTATATTATGCTCCATTTCCAACAACCATATCACTTAGCTTTGGCAAAGCTGTTCACACAGGTCGCAGAAGCGCTTCGAGATTTGAAGTGTGTTTTTCCAATGTCATTTCACAGTTCTCTGTAGCATAAGGACTCGCTTGAGGAAAATCTTGCAGCGGACAAGGAAGATGACGCTGGCCCCAGGGATGGTCATTCATTAGATGGATGAAGGAGATTGTGGCTGATGATGTTTAAGGAAAGCAACAGAGAGATCCGGAAAAGGCACATCTTGAGTCTTGCAAGGTTCCCCTGGTCTGGCTGAAAGTTGAGCCATGCTAGAACTTTCTATGTGCATATTAACAACAACTGCTTATGGCTAAAGCGATTCACCTTTCCTCAATTAATCAACATTACAAAACATCAGAAACCTTAAATTGTGTATTTAAAATACATAATGGTGATGATAACAAAAAAAACAGTTGCAACTCTTCAGCAAGTACAAAACAGAACAACAACTTTCAAAATATTTACAACAGCTCATTCTTTTCCATTTGCACAAAACCATCAAAGTACCAAACCTATTTTTAAACCAATAATGTACTTCGATTAGCAGATATAAATAAGTTTCCAATTGGTTTATTCATGTTACGCTATCATCGCAGATTGTTACCTAGTACGTTTGATGGCTATTTTCATCAGGAAACTGCTGTACATAATCATTACACTAGAACTTTGTTAAATTACTGCAATGATGTTGCATATACTAGGATGGAATTATTCTTGATAAAATGTTCTGGCCCATCGATAAGGAATAATCTTCCAAATTATGTTTTAAATAAAAATTTAAGACTGTTTGATGTCTGTGTATTAAAAAACTCAACTATACTTTTTAAGAAAAAACCTTAGACTGTTTGATATTTGAATGTTTGTGTATTGAGACTTAAACTGTCAATCATGTTTAGTTCGTTTCAGTTGTGCATTATACTCTCATATAGTGCATTTCATTTTTGACAGGTCTGGTACTACTGCCAAATATTATCCAGAAAACACCAACCAGCCTCAGCGGGTCCATATGACATTGCATTGCCCTTTTAACTTTTGAGTCATTTACTTGACTTGTGTTTGTACTGACTGCTGTTATGGATCTTATGGCGTTGATGCTGTGTCAATAAATGACCTACTTACTTACACACAAACTATGATTTCCAATCTAAACAGAAACTGCTTCCGATTTTCAGTTTAATAGTATCTGTAAGGCTGTAAGCAATAAGTAGGATAAACTGGCAAAAGGTGTCAACAATGAAGACTATAAACCAACATAAACATATCTGCTGCACATCACAATTATCTATAGTTAAAGAACTGATAATAAAATGTAAAATTTACCTGATCATGTATTAGTTCCGTTGCATCCCCTGCACCTCTAACCTCAGCTACAGCAGCCGGTGATTGTTTCAACTCACTTAAAGACAACAGATACCAGGATATTCATTACTGCAATTGTAATGTAACATTTATACAGCTCCGCTCAAAGAGCGGCGCTATATAAATAAAAATGATTATAATGTGCTGCAACATTCGGGTGATTATAAGCAGATATATTTTGACAACCATCAGTAACTGTGTTTTGGTGTTATACAAAGGACCTAGGTGTTATACAAACCTTTTTGGTGTTATACACAGGACCTTTTTGGTGTTATACACAGGACCTTAGAAGTCATATTTATGCTCGAGAAGTCATTTTTATGTCCGAGACATAAATTTTTATGCCCAATAGTAATTTTTATGTCTCAGAAGTCATTTTTATGCCTGAGGCGTTATTTTTAAGCCCCAGAAGTCATTTTTATGCCTCATAAGTTATTTTATAGCCCAATTTCTGAGTCTGTATCACAATGACATCATTATCCACAGCAGAAATTACAAGTGAGAACTTTAAAAAATAGTATTAATGGTAGATACATGTTCAGTAGAAGGTTTTCTATTAAATTAAAAATTATTACTCAAACTTAACTGAAAACATGATCATTTCCAGTTTAATTCATCAAAATAGTACTCAGTCACATAAACTAGTTATAAGACAGGATTTTGTTTTTCTACTGATCACTATTCTGTTTGGCTTAAAAGAAAAACAGAAAATTGCAAATTGAACAGTTGTCTTACCGATTCTTGCCACTGTCTGCAGTCACATCTTCACCAGCAACCGATTTCTGAAAAGATCATCAAATTAGATTATTATTCCAATTTCAACAGTCTATTGCGGTTTATTGATTTTATATAAAATAGAATGTTTCAAACAGCAGAGAGCTTCAAGCTACATTACTTATCTTTCAAAAGACATGCACAGATGTGAAAGTCTCAACAGTTTACAGTAAATGATGACCCAGCAATCCTTACCTATGTGCAAACTCACATTTGTTTTACAACTTGAGTACAAACTAATAAGGACGTTTTGGGTGGTTAATTCAGACAAGTTAGACGCTGTTAGTTTGGGTGGTTAATTCAGACAAGTTAGACGTTAGGGTTGATCCAGAAAGGTTAGGTGTTGTTAGTTTAGTTTCGGAAAGTCCAGCAACATGATTAATAAAGCGCATACCTTAAAGTAACTTATAAATAATAAATATTATTAATTACATGAGCGTTTTTGTTTTTTTCATCATTATGCACCCAATCGTTTATAACACCAATTTCAAAAACCTGCAACACATAATCCTACACTACGACACAAGAGAGAACTTATGAAAATGATTACCACTACAGACGTCTTCTTATCCGCTGGCAACTTCTTCAAATCCGGTTCTGCTTTTCCAGCTGGAGTCACTTCATCGTCATCCATGGGCGACCTGGAACGGGACCTGGACTTTCTCTGGAGCCTTCCTCTCGACTCATCCTCCGACTGCGAAGACGACAGAGACCTTGACTTCTTCCTCAACTGCTGCAACTCACCCGATGGCACACGCTTCCTCGGAGGCGATGCACTCGATCTGCTGCTGGACGACGAACGAGACCTGGAGCCCTTGCTTCGTGGAGAAGACCTTTGACTTGATTCCGACCCAGATCGGCGTGGAGTACTATCCCTCGAGGTTTGTCTCTTCTGCGTAATCCTTGGTTTCTTCTGATCTTCGGCCGGCGACTCTGAACTTGAAGATGACGCTGACCTAGATCGGCGTATTTTCTTAGCTGGAGGGCTTTGTGACCGCTGTTGGGATGCCGGCTGTGCTGTTCTGGGAGGCTGTGCGGCCCTTGGTGATCTGCTTTCGGGAGAGCTGGATCCAGAACGCACTTCCTCTACAGAGGGAGACCTCGATCGAGCAACTCTCTGCAACAAAGGCTTTATGGGTCCAGCAGCGACTTCACTCAACTTCTCCTCAGGTTTTGGTCTAAAAAGTGAAATAATATAACACCACATAGTAAGTGCACCATATTTACACCTCTGCTGACCACCAGCGCATTTCAGAGTTACTCAGTAATCCAATCCAAATAAGGCAATATCAGACAAATTTATTTTAAAAGAGGAAACAAGTCCATAGAACTCAGCAGTATTTCAGCTTACAGGACTGATGTGTAAGACAATATTCCATTAAGTCCAGTGTTTCTTCAACCCCCTTGTTAGGTTGTCTTGATCAGTGGCTCCCAGACAGTGGCCCGTGGGCCAGAAGTGGCCTGTCAGCTGTTTTTATGTGGCCTGTTAAACCTTTCTCACTGCTGACAAATATCTGGCCATTTTATGGAAGACCTCTTTATTCATGTGTTTGAGTATGTAAGTGTGTGCTACAGAAATGAAATGAGTCAACATCTGCAGGCTGCATGCTGGACAGCACGACAATATAAAGTGATAGCAGCGCCACCTACAGAAATGAAAAGAGTTTAATTCATAGTGTGAACATATAGGATTTTAGCAGCGCCACCTATGGAAAGGAATTGAGTCCAATTAGCGCTACATAGAAAGTTGACTTCAGGACATACTTCCCTACTTCTTTATTATATTATTAATCATATGAATATTTATAAAACGCAAGTCAGTATATAACTAAATACACTGTACAAATGCAAACTATACCTTGATGCAACTCAGTATTATTAATAATATGTCTGCATTTGACATGGTAAAAAAAACTAATTAGTAATCACACAACCAGCTAATAACGAACCTTGCACCACTTGGGGACCGTTCTGCAGATCGGGAAGAAGCTGCTGAAGATGATCGTGATCGAGATGAACCCGAGCGTGATCTTGATCGCCTTTCACCTGGTGCTAAATATCACAGGTAGAAAATGCCACACACTGAAGGGCCATACAGTCACCAATTCACCAGATCTTATAGCAATCTTTGCATCATATGTTAACTTCACTGACACTCAAATTGTATGGTATAAAGTAGGGTTGTTAATATCGGTTTTTTTAGCAAACCGATTATCGGTTTTAGAAATCATTTTAAACCGATTATCGTTTTTTTATTGGCCTTCATAAAAAATTAATATATTATTATATATGCAAGTTACTGAAAACCGATATAATCATGTACCGTAAACGTACATACACCTATGGGGTTCTACTATTACCTCGTGGCTGTGGAAGTCTCTGTTTTATATATAAGAGGCAGTAATACATCGTGTGGGGGTTCTACTATTACCTCGTTGGCTGTGGAAGTCTCCGTGTATATATAAGAGGCAGAATTCGATAATCGTTTTGTCAATAATGAAAACCGATAATCGTTTTCAAAACTGATAATCGGATTTCCGATAATCGTTTAACATCCCTAGTATAAAGACACTTTGACACACATGGATTTGAACATTGTTCACAAAATTGTGAAAGGCCAGGTAAATTATAACTATGCCTGTCTATGCCATCAAAGACAGTAACTACTTGGCTTCTCTGTCTGTCTGTCTCCTCCTCACTCTCCTCTGTTTCATAATGGTGCATGTCAACATCATCATCATCGTATGGGTTACCCCTTTCCACTACACGTTAAGCCATTTTTTTTCTGGGTTCATCGTAATCGTAATCAAGCATTTATATAGCGCCACTCAAAACAGAGGCGCTCCCGACCCGAGCCAGTCTCTTCATTGATAAAGGGAGGTTTTCAGGCGCTTCATCTCCAGCTCACTGCTTGTGTCCATGTTTGCAGTGGACAAGTGCTAGCATAGTGGTGCTCAGAAGTTATCAATTCACAAGAGGATTTTTGGAAGCCAGCAGAAAAGAGTCCTACCTGATTTTTCCAAGGTTTCAGCTGGTGTTTCATCCATTGGTACTTCTTTACTCTTGCTCTTCTGATCATTAACTTTGCTTTGGTCTGCTGCTGCTGCTGCTGCTGCTGCTGCTGCTGCTGCTGGAACACTCTCCTCAGCTTCCACATCTTCGTTCTTGCTATCTGGCTCATCCTCCTCGATGTCGGACAGTTTGCTCGTCCCGACTTGTTCCTGCTTCTCGGACTTCAACTGTGACGATGAGCCATCATCGGTTTCACTCTGCGACTCACTTTCCTGGGATCGACTCGCCTCTTCTGAATTTAAAAACATATTTTGTAAAAGAGAGATTAATACAAGGTAATTGTAAAACAACTGTAATTGCAATATAAGTGCAATTGTAATGTAACTCTAATTGTAATGTGACTGTAATATAACTGTATTTGTGATACAAATGTATTTGTAATATAACTGTAAATGTAATATAAGTGCAATTGTAAATGTATAATTGTGATGCTACTTTGGGAGCTTTCTCAATTAGTAAGCTATAAGAAGGAGGCAATGGAAAGGTCTTCTCCTACAGCAGAATTAATTTGGGCTCCAATTCAATGACTCCCTTACATCAGAATTCATATTACAATAGTTTCAATTCATCTGAAAGATAATGCCGTCACCTTGATGTAATCGAATTTCTTTAATAACATGATATACTAAGCTTCATTTCTGGGTTTTAGAAATCACTCAAGTCTTATTCTTTAGTTATTTAAATTCTGAGGGTCACGGTATCCAACTGGTTACGAGTGCTCGCCTTGAAATGCAGAGTGTACTGGTTTGAGCCTACCCGATGGGGTTGCTGCATAAGGACCTTGAGCAAGCCCTCACAATTGCTCAGTTCCATCAACTGATGCTTGGTTGTTAGATAGTGGCACCTATGAATGCATAATATTAATAATAGTTCAGGCAAGCTTTACTAGGCTAGTGTTAGTGCATTAGTCATGGAAATGATAAGCTGCCTGCCTTGATATTTCTTCTTCTGCTCCATCTGTTGCTCATACAACTTCTCCCTCTGCTGCAGATAGTTCTTCACGATTTCATTATGTCCACCCTCAGAAAGCTACAGAAAAATCGCTCATCAATTCACAAACAAACACAAATCCCAACAGATTTCAATGCACAATGCTCACCTGTTTTGAAAGCGTACTATGTAGGCTACATACCATACCACAGACAAAATCATTCTAGCAAGTCTAACCAAAGCAGTGTAACCTGTTTTATCAGCACTGCACACATCCAGAGGCAAGTTTTGTACTACATTATATCACAAGAATCAGTGCACCAATGGCACATTGGACATGTTATGTTCTGACACATACATACATTTCGCCGACATCTTGTGTAGCATCCACATGAACAGAGCATCAACTCACAATCAAAGTGGTGTCAATCAGCACAGTTTTCCTACATGTGGTTTATTTGGTTCAATCTAAAACCATTTCTGGCAACTACTGGAAAAAAGTCATCAGTTTGAGATCAAAATTACCAATGCCAGATGTTTGAAAGCATATGACTAAACAAATGTTTAGAAACACCATATCAAATATTACATACTGGTTCCTACGTCAGTTCATTCACTTCTTACTTTTACAACTTTAACAAAACATTACAAGATTTTGTCAGTTATAACATATTTTGGGATTACCTGTATTGAAGGCGCCTGAGCTGAAACTAAATGAAACAAAACAATTGTTAGTTTTTTACTACACAGAAGACCGCTATTTAGCTCACAGTAACTTCATTTACAGTTAAATATGAATAGTTCAATAAGTTCTGCATAAGCCGAGTTCCAATCTGTTAAAACAAAAAATAGATTTAACCAACAGATTTACTAGATTTTCAACTGGTTATCTTACTTCTTAATATCATATTTAAAATTTTAATGATCAAATTCACGAAAAAGACATTTTTCATACCGATTCCCAGGAATGATAAAAAAACACTAAGACAATAAATCTGAAAGTTTGATGGCCTTTTCAGAAAGATAATTACAGCTGCCCATTCCATGCTGCTAGCTTGTTTCAGTCATTGGAAACAAACTAGCAAAAGGCAAACTTATTATTTTTCTAAAATACTAACATTATTCATATCGAACATTTATACAGCGCCCCTTCAAGAAGACTACTCAAAGGCGCTCTAATGTAGGCTAGTCACAAACATCTTTGACAGGCTCTTGCAGGTACATATGTCAGTAAGCATACATGCATGCATTAATGCGTGTGCACGTGTGATTGCGTAGACATGAGAGCAATGCTGGAAAATCTTTCTGTGACCTCGCACATGTTTAAAAAAATTTAATAATTATACTAACAAATGCAAATGGAAAGTTCATCTAAGAATAAATTACCAAGGATGTTAGACATTTCTGGAAGTTATAAATGCCATCTGCAAGCTGAAAGCTTATAGGACGCATTTCACATCTGATGTAACTTTTGCCTGGTGCTAAAGATTATAATTCAAAAACTCTATGAAAGCTAAGTTGTTACCTCCTTCAGATGTCGACTTAGATTTCTCTCTTAGCTCTTCAATTTTCAATTGCTATCGACACAAAACACATTTCAAGTGAAACTTAAAATGCAGATACAACAATAGAAACATGAAATCTAATATAACTGCAGTCTTATATGTTACTATATATCAGCAGCGCCTTTGAGAAGTGCTAAACTGCATTACGTTGAGTGTCTTGATACATACATTCTCGTTAAACTAAAATGCCGCCATAAAAACAGATGTATACAGGAAATATAAGCTAACTGCATGTATTAGAAGACATGTGGGAATGTTTGGCTAAACATTTGCCTTTTAAAGGGAGTATACAGGTTAGCGCTTCCCAGAGATGGTTACTTTGTGTACCTCGAGCTAGACTTTCATACACAACTGCTCATTGTTATAAACTGATGGCAGCAAGCAACTGCTTTTGCATTGAAAAATGTGGTCATTACATAGTGGTGCTTAATAAATCTAGACATAACACTAAAAATTAACAAAACTGCAAAAGGACAAGTAAAGATCCCACATCCCATTTAGGAACATGGGGAAGTCACTCTTTCCACCTCTTTGGCCCTTAAAGCCGGCAATGAACAAAATCAAAGGAGAACTTGCTTTCATTTAGTCTATGGTATGCAAACGCAATTACAAATAAAGAACTGGGCCAACATTTAAGTGCAAAGGCGCGTAAGCTTACTGGCAAGTTCCATAGTATCTTTTGGCATTTTGCGCAGAAGGTACTAAAATGTTTTCTTAAGCTGACAACATGAACCCTAACCTTGACAAACCAACCCTCATGGTGCGTGAGGTTACCGGCGTTGGGACGGTATTTTGACCCTATGCAACGCGGAAAACCTACGCACCTCGATTTTTATTGTTTACAAAGAACTGCACATAAGTGCATACTCCATGCAAAAATGTAAGGAACTAGAACAAATTTAACAGTGAAAGTAAAAACTACTAAAGGCTATCAAGCTTACTGCAACTTAACCGACTGAGGGTTGTGGTTCTAAGAAGTGTAATATGGCGCTAGTGATGTTTTTGTGGTATTTGGTGGCGTTTTTCGGCACAATACAGTGAATATTATGCTCGTGCCTAATTACTTACCTACTTTATCGGATTGCATTGTGGGAGATAGCAGGTAAGCAGCAGCGCTCTATTGCATCGGCGTCTTGAGATAACAGTAGTGCCTCACCCATAACGTAGCCTCCCATTGTGTAAATGCGTCACATTTGCTTTATTGTTAAATACGCGTACAACTTGCATAAACATGAGCAATGATTAAGCAGGCTTTTCGAATTTCTTTCATAATCTTAAACCGGAGTCAGCCATTGGCCGAACAGCGCGTTCCTACCATGTAACAGCATTCACCATATAAGAACCGCTTACCGTTTTAAGCCGATCTACTAAATCCTTTTTACTGCCGCTTTTCGATAGGCCTCGTTTTTCTAATTCCTTCTTAAGATCTACAACGCGTAATTCGTGTAGATTCTTGTAATCAATCGCTAACGAACCTTCTTCCGCCATCTTGAAACGGTTTCCACGTGTAACAAAAGCTTCTTGCACACATAATTAAAACTTAATAGCCCAACCGCCTACAACCAAACGCTGTAGGTGAACGGCTACTTATGGTTGAGTTTGTAAGTTTATATTTCTATAACATTCTTGGGATAACGTTCATCGAGTCTTTATCGGGGAGGGTGAAGTGGTGTGCCCTTTGTAACACAATACAATAGAACTCTCCGAATGTAATCGCAATCCTAATGATACGCTCGGAAATCGAAGGTGCTACTTGAAAGCTAAGCGTAGGGCACCAGCTGATCCACTAATGCTGTTTCAAGTTAGAGAGATTGTCCAGTTAGGACAACATGCGAAGAACAAATTTTTTTTGCCAGACCAGAGAGAAAAGAAGACTGAATTTGTAATGACGATTTATAGTTATACAGTAAGTAAATAAGTAAGTGCATTATTTAATCAGAAGCACTAGCAAACACACAGTACTGTACATGGCCAGATTATTAGTGCTGTGCGTTTGCTAGTGCTTCTGATTAAGGAAAATACTTTGGCCTCGTAATTAGGGGATTCAGTGTAGGTAGCGGAGCACATCCCGCACAACTTGGGCTGCCTGATTCCACATCCCACTGGGCCAACTCAGCCTACCAATTTTTCTACTCTTTTACAAAAACTAGCGCTACTTGGGTGGTGAAAATAGGTGTCAATTCCATCACCTTGTAAATGTATGCACTTTTATTTAAATCATATCCTACAACCAACCTCCACCCTTCACTTCAGTCGCTGCTTTAACTCTAAACACCATTCACCCTTTGGCTCTTGACCTGGAACCTATTTTGTTTTGACTAAGCGCCTGTGAATAAGCTGGTTCCTGTGACTTGTTTTTTTGGCCACTGTAGAAAGTCCAAGATTACGATCACCACGTTTCCACCACGTTTCCAGACATATGTATGTATCTATGAAGACACCTAATATAACACCTTTTCAAGTATCTCACAAAAGCAGTGTTACCTAAGCCATTTCTGTAAGGTGATATCCAGCCTTACATACATGTACTTATAGACTTTTCAGTTTTGACTCCATGCCATTATTTAGTTCCGAGAGATCATTTTTAGCACTAATGACTGCAAGCCACACTAGAAAATCTAACAAAATCTAATAACTGTTGTAATCAGCTAACAGCAGGTACAATCCACATTCTAAAATCTGAGCTGCTAATAGTGCAGAGGATAAAACATTCACTTTAATCAACAACTATACAATAAGGCTGTCACGCTTGAAACATGCCTGGATTGTCCCTTTAAGACTTGAATTATTGTCAAGGTAGATTATATCTGCATGAAATGGTCCAACAAAGTACAATGTATGAATATCCAATTAGCTCTATTGCGAATTATTACCTCGGAATTTGGACATTATAAACTTACTACATGTACATTCCAAGTACATGTTATCAACCGTCCTTAATAACCATCGCTTGCAGATGTACCTCAGTACAGTAGGTCTATCTACAGTATGTCTTGGTTGCGATATTTGCAATTGTGAAATAATGTTCTAAGAGTTTCTGTTGGTTGAGCACTGTCATGGACTCTCAAGCGTTCCATGTTGCTGACCTCAAGGAGTGGAATTGACAACCAATGTTTATTCAATGCTTCAACACTGTCTCTGCCTTTCCCAAAACTCACAATTTCCCATTGGCTTTCAAGCGTCTAGATATCTAACTGCTCTTTACCTGGCGAGTGAGTAATCACGCCTCAGATTCGCATTTCTGTGTGACTTTGCACATTTTAAATTTTTTTTAATAATAATAATTTCAAAATTCAAATTATTGGTACATAAACTTTGGTAAGTGAGAAATCATTCAATTTTTCAGTCCTTATGGGCCTAACAGGATTCCATCTGCGCCAGCACCAGTCTGTCATAAATTGTGCAACCCAAGTAATAGCCAACAAGCAGAAATATTTGCATATATCGCAATATGTGCGAGAGACGCTCAACTGGCTTCTTGTTGCTGAGCAAATTTTTTTAAAGATCATCTTGCTGGCACATGCTTCAATTGTTGGTTCTGCCCAGTATACATTGGGGAGTTCAGTGTTGCAGTTTCAAGTCAACCTGGCCGCAATTGTTGCGCTCAGCTAACCATGGAGATATGCAGGTGCATCGCTTCAGTTCGAGCAAATCATGTATTGGACCATCTTTGTGGAACAGTCTCACATGGCGTTTACGTACTGTTTACCCTGTGCGGCAAACATTCTCAGACTGTCTTAAAAACCATTTGTTCAGATACCCATGTGTGCAGTGCTTTTGTGAGGTACTTAAATGGTGCTATATCAAGCATTAGAGATACACGCATACATGTTACTCACACAAGAGAATTGTGTGGTAGCTTTTATGATACAATAAAAGCCCACAGCCTAATATCAACAACTCGCGAAAGTTTCACACACTAAAGTTTAACACCTCTACCATACATTTACATCAATGTCTGACCTTCAGTCTACATATGTCACCAATTCCACTTCTTAACCCTTTAACGACGAGCGTGTACCAAAATGTATAGGAAACCATAAGCGGCTCGTCGTTAAAGGGTTAACCTTTCAAGTCCAGATTGTGATAAATAACAATTCCTGATCAACGATGGCAGTAGAAGCACATTCACAGAACATACACATCTCACACTAGCCTAGCTTTCGGCTAGTCTATATTAGAATTTCTTGCAAATGTTTCTGATTACCTATCAAGCAATACAGCATCCAAGCAAGCGTAAGCAAGACTTGTGCTACAAAACTTAACAATCAGGCTTATAACAAACTTTTTTGCGCAAATACATGGTTATAATTGTCACGTTGTCTTAGGCTGGATCTTTTCAATACCCATGAGTTAGCACGGCCGAGAAACTTACAAAAGGCACTATATAAATGTTCAAATACACACATACATACCACTAGCTATGACACGTACTAGCTATATTATCTTATCAATTGCTAAGAAACTCCAAAATAAATGGCACATTGCATCCTTTAAAGACAAGCGAATTGTCCTAGAGCCTCTGTTCGTATAGTGAACATTTATGCAGCACTTGTAAAGGACCTATTGAAAGCACCAGATCATTAATACCATGCTTATTCATGCATTCTATTCAAATGTACACCTGGCCCCAGCAAAAGTTTTCAGACGTCAACAAGGCATATGAAACAGCCCAGGCTCTGATGCTTCACACGCTAAGGTGAAGATGGAGACCAGAGCAACATAGTCACCTGCCTAGGTTACAAGATCACAACTTCTGGTCTACAATGTGACTATGAGGAAAAGAAGTTCCTTACGCTAGGCTTGAGGCAGCCAATGTAATGTAATTGAACAAGTAATGTTTTGCAAATGTTTCTGATTACCTATCAAGCAATACAGCATCCAAGCAAGCGTAAGCAAGACTTGTGCTACAAAACTTAACAATCAGGCTTATAACAAACTTTTTTGCGCAAATACATGGTTATAATTGTCACGTTGTCTTAGGCTGGATCTTTTCAATACCCATGAGTTAGCACGGCCGAGAAACTTACAAAAGGCACTATATAAATGTTCAAATACACACATACATACCACTAGCTATGACACGTACTAGCTATATTATCTTATCAATTGCTAAGAAACTCCAAAATAAATGGCACATTGCATCCTTTAAAGACAAGCGAATTGTCCTAGAGCCTCTGTTCGTATAGTGAACATTTATGCAGCACTTGTAAAGGACCTATTGAAAGCACCAGATCATTAATACCATGCTTATTCATGCATTCTATTCAAATGTACACCTGGCCCCAGCAAAAGTTTTCAGACGTCAACAAGGCATATGAAACAGCCCAGGCTCTGATGCTTCACACGCTAAGGTGAAGATGGAGACCAGAGCAACATAGTCACCTGCCTAGGTTACAAGATCACAACTTCTGGTCTACAATGTGACTATGAGGAAAAGAAGTTCCTTACGCTAGGCTTGAGGCAGCCAATGTAATGTAATTGAACAAGTAATGTAATTGAACATTTATCAATCAATCAATCAGATTTATATAGCGCCCCTTCAAGATCCCTACTCAGAGTAAGCACTCCCGACCCAGGCCATACGGAAGAATGCAGTCTTCAACAGTTGGTGAAACTGAGAACAGTTTGGAAAGGTGTCAAAATCTAGTGTTAGCCCGTTCAGGTTGTTGGACCAACCACAAAGTAACGGCTCTGCATTGTTGCAGGGGCATAGGTGGCGAATGGGACCGCCAGGTCACCGTGGACAGAGGAGCGCCGTGCTCGGCGGTCCATGCAAGAAGAAAGAGGGCGGCATAGCTCACGCAGGTAAGAGGGTGCCCAGCCTGATAAGCACTGCCACACCAAGGACGCGATACTGTAAGAGCTGCGTTGAGGGAAAGGAAGCCAGTGCAATACCTCACGCATATATCTCAGTATATGCGTGATATATATTTATATATCACCCCTTCAAGATAATCCACTCAGATGCGCTCTACACAAGCCGATATGATGTTAAATGTTAGTCAAACCGAATACATTACGTCAGTTGGCAATTAGTTAACCAAGGGTATGAAACGTTGACTTCATTTTCTTAGCCTCAGCATGAGGTGGGTGGCAGTCATCTCCCTCGCCATCTCATCTTCCCACCAACAGTATATGGTCAGTGTACTCATCATAGCTGAGTTGGGTAGGGGGCATAGGTGGGGCAGAATTGTTGAACCAAATTTTTGACCTGGTATGGATTTGAACCCCGACCTCTTGACTGAAAGCATGCTAACCACTACACTACCAAGAGCCCCTCAATCTGCATCCACAGGGTATGCTCATTTACAGACGTCACCACAAAGTGCAGCTTTAAGCTGGGATTGTGGGATATTTTGACAGAAGCAAGCAATATGGCGACTTTAAAACCTTCCCAATTTTATACACCTGAGTTATACTAACTTTGCTAGAAAGATCAGTTTTAACCAAGGAAGACACAATTTCAAAACACAACCAAGACACTGCATGGCTTCCATTGTGTCATGTCAAACTTTACAAATCAAGGTCAATATGAAGAATTGTATCGAACACATACCAGGCTAGCAACTTGTTGCATAGTTTCATAAGGACATAAACAGAGCTGAAATGCAATTTAAACGGATGGCACCGTCTATAGTAGCGAGTGGACTTGTGCACAGTTCTGCATGGAAAGCCATTTCTCAAAAAACTTTATACAGCATACAAAGAGCGACAGAAGATACCAATTATTTTAACGTGGATACGTGCCAGCAATTTCAAAGTTCTTTATGGAAAATCATTTCCCAAAAAAAGCAAAGTACCTGTACTAGTTTTTAATGAGTTTCAGGTTCTGAGTATTGGACTGTCTTGATCAGCTCAAAGGGTGATGTATGCTTATTACCATGTATGTACACCAAATGTGGATAGCAATTGTTCAATAAAGCATATTCTTATCTTATATTAGTATTGGCAAGGGTCAGAAACACCACGGACATGCTGCTAGTGTCAAACAAGAAAGGAACAAGGATTCATTTATCACAAGTACTCACAGCCTTAGTCATGGGGTCGTTAATACCTCTGCCAAAATTCAGCTAATCAAAGCCTTACATACTGACTGGGTTGCATGCTAGATAGCAGTCAGATTCATGATTTGTGGAGGACTTCAAACCACAACTGAGCTGAATTGTCAAGACAAACTTCTAACCATTTCCCACAAACTTCTGCCATATATCTAGAAAAATAATAATTCTTCAATGTTTACTTAGAAGACCCCTTATGCTTCCTGCAATAATTCTCTGCTACAAGACCTGCTAATGGTGCACACAAGCAAACTGGTACTGTACAGCAAACCTTCAACATGACTTGCACCACTAATTAGTAGGCATTGATACAGATAATTACATGTATGTAGTGCTGCAGATGCACCAACCTCAACACTTTCATAGCTGGTGCTTTCTACAGTATCAATTCAGTAGTACAGAATGCACCATAGTATACAGACACTGAAAACTCATTACAATACATTATAACAGTTTTTGGGAGCTACCGCAATGCCTACAAACGAGGTTGCATTAGAATGCCATCATTTTCAAAATTTGAACTAAATTTGGTCCACAACCATGTTAAACCAAAATCTGTTATAATGAAATGTATTATAGAGAGGTTCCAGTGTACATGTATATATTGGCATAAGTGATCCCTGCATCGCAAGTAATAATAGACGTCAAAGATCTACGTTGTCACAAGACGTCCCTAAACTCATTCTCTATATAGTAATAATAATTCAGCTGCAGCCGATTCCTAAATAAAGAATTCATCGCACAAGTTCTTGCAAAACCAGGGTAGCACATAAAGCAGCTTTGTAAAGCAGTAACATACAGGTTTAAACGTCGGCCCTTCCCTTATAAAACGAATTAAACCTGTTAAATAAAGTCCAACAACACATTTTAATTTTGCTTTAACACAGTGATTAAAGTCCTCCTCCTGTCAGAAGTCGTGTCTCATTCAACCTAACGATTCATGCAATAGCTAACACGTCTTTTAACTGTCCTTTCCTTCTAGAGCTCCAAACTTGTTGCCAAGAGAGAGCTTTACGTGCCTGTTGCTCGGGTCTTCAATCTGGCGACCTCCTCCTCTCACCTTCTCATACTCTTGACCTGTGCTGTCACTGTAAAAGTAAAACACCTATGTAAATTGTAACACGTGACTGTTATTTTTTTATTTATTAAGCACCACTACCTAATGATTAAGCATCTATTGATGGTGCTCAGCTATTGAGTGTTAATGATTTGCTCTCTACATAGTATAGTCCTCGCGGCACAGAGGCAGCTCAAACACACATACTCCACAATACAGGACGAACGTTCAAACCCTTCTGTGTCGCACATTTTTAATCAGCTCACAATACACAACAACCCACCACATTCTAGGATTTGTACTTAAATCAGCAATTATACGACAAGGGTGTCGCACTTGAAACATTTCTGGATTAAACTTAAATTGTCAATGTAGTTAGTAACTATATGAAATAGTTCAACAAAGTGCAAGGCGCGGATAACCCGTCTGATCTACTTCAAAGGCATGCAGGTTCATCTTTCATTAACCATCTCTATAAAGCAATGATGTAATGTAATGTAACAAAACATTTATAAAGCGCCACTTAAAGAGTCTCTCAGAAGCTATCAACACGTGGCCATCAAACAGCTGAAAAAATGCGTCTTTAAGAGTTTAGAGAAAACCATATAGCATATGATGTCGCATTCATTCATTCATTCTGGATTTATATAGCGCCCCTTCAAGAAATCTACTCAGGAGCGCTCCCAGCCCAGCCATGGCAAAAGAAAAAAGACATGAGTGCATGGACAAGCAGAAAGCATAAACAACTGAAACACAAACAGCTCAACTGCTTTGCACTTCACCGTACAAAACAGATCAATGTTTAGTTTTGTTCAAACACACACAGGTCTGTCAGTGTTTAAGTAGTTTTATCCATAAAATTTTGAACAAGCTTCTCCAGCAAATATAGATTTTTGACATGGTTTAATTTGAATAAACTACTGAGTTTCGTATTATGATCATAACAGTCATTAAATTAGATTAGTAACACAAGCTGTCAAACACTGTACAATCAATACATTAGAAATCAATGTATAGCCAAATTAATATATTAAATTAATATACACTGCTGAAATCGTGCAAGATATACTTAACGTACAGTACTAATGCATGACTGTATCACAGATATTATCCTTAATTGTATTACCTGTCAAAATCAAAATTTCTCATGCTGCCTAAATTTTTGCCCATACCCTTGCTCATTGAGGGCAGCACCCAGTGAAGGAAAATCATCCTGGCTGTTGAAGTTTGGTGCAACTTTCTTTCTTCTACCTCCAGGTCCACTCGAGCCGACAACGGCCGGCCCACCAGCCGCAGCTCGACGAGCCCCTGGTGGGATGTATTTCCCACCTGGTTTTACAGCATCTTTATCGGGCTCAGCTGGAACATCTAAGGAATAAACAACTCATAAACATCTTGGGGATAAAAATCAAGATCAAAATTTCTGATTTTTTTACAAATTAATATGTTTAAACAGCAGCTGTTTTGTGGTTAGAAATCCAGATTGTTCACCACTTTAAAATATCCTCAGAAAACAAAGTTAATCAGAAAAATTACGGCCACTCATAAAAAAAGGGACAATGCTGAAAAGTCAATATTTATTTAGCACTAAACTGCAATTCTTGTACAGTGTGTTTATCAATATGTGACCTGCTCTGGCAAAAGGAGGCTGTTGGCCAAAAAATAGTTTTTCATATTTTAGGATAAAAATGCTAAATGATAATTTCTGTTTAAAATGTTGAAAAAATTATTATTCTATCCTCACGGGTTCCAGAGATATGAATTTTACAATGTTTTCCTACTCCGAAGTACAATTTTGAGAAAAACGCCTGCAAAGTTTCTTGTCTTATCGTCGGCGGCGTTAAAATAATCATCTATTAGCTCTGCTAGATTTTAATTTTCAAGTCCACACGCTGACGCATCGTTTACTAAACGCGCAATTCGACGCCCCTTCTCAGTTTTACTCATTCTTAAATTGAAATAAATTAAGAATCTCAAGAAAGTTAAGATCAAAATCGTTTTTCTATGCACGCGTTATTTATTTAAACACTGATTGAATATGCGCGACCTTGAAAATGCAGCCTATAGGAAGGCCAGGTTCAGTCACGTGACTCCGTTGCTAACGATGGGGTTTAATACCCTAAGTAAGTCGCAAAGTTTAAGTGTTTTAAACTTTAAATAGGCCTATATGGAAATCACTGCGGCAAACCATCCAAATCAGGATATTTTAGCAAGCCGCATTCATAAACTTTCCAATGACGTATTACACTTGGATGAACTAACAGAATGAAGGCCATAAAATACTCTTGAAACTTGACCTAAAAACGAGATTAAATTGCCGGATAATATTTACTAATCACGCAAACTTCATTAATTTGTTACGAAATAGGTTAAATATTATTAAATCAATATTCTTTTCACATAATATAAGATCTTA
Organism: Aporrectodea caliginosa; assembly: GCA_020284085.1. Classification (NCBI taxonomy): domain Eukaryota; kingdom Metazoa; phylum Annelida; class Clitellata; order Crassiclitellata; family Lumbricidae; genus Aporrectodea; species Aporrectodea caliginosa. Next base: position 1,311,259 of record JACEVL010000174.1, on the reverse strand, counting down.
TTTATTGATTTATGTCAAAAAAAAAGGACTATCGAAAAATTTACACCTGATTGGTGTTTTAGTTAATTTCTTCGACTTCCGCCTCCTTTTGCCAGAGCAGGTCACATATGGTGTGTTAAGTTAATAGCTTTGGGGGACATAACACCACTTCACAAGAAGCAGAATGGGGCAAAGGCATTTTTGAGTAAGTGTATTTAGAAATTAAGTCGTATCTACCAGTTTCCTTAGGTGGTGGTGGTGGTGTAGCAACTGGAGGAGCCACTGATGCTGATGCCGATGCAGAAGACTGCATGGATCTCCAGGGTCCTTGTGGACCATCCTTGCCACCTCTCTCATCTCCCTCTTCACCACTCTGACAGTACTCCTGTCTTTCCTTGTCTTCCTCTTCTTTTGATCTGCATTGATAAATCGTAAATAACGCTTCAGTAACAAAGTTTGCTAACTGATGTAATATATTCATTTAAAATGACATTTAACATCATACACAGGATAGCACAGGGGTGCGCTATGTTCAATTACATTACAAGTGCAACCATAATACAGCTCACAGACTAATCATAATCAAAAACTTCAAATTTCTAAAGCTTAGCTCAGGGTACCAGCTTATTCACAAGCACTGCGTCATGCCAGAAGTTGTCCACTGAACAGAAGTGTATGCCAAGTGAAGATCCAAGTCTGACTGCCAGAGAGACTAAACACAAGAGCCGCTAAGGTGGGCTTCATTGAGGATGATAAAGCTTAACACTTTAACGATGAACTGCATTGGTTCCCATTAGAACACTATCATTGTTAAAGAGTTAAAGGATTGGATGGAATAGGATAGGACTAGCTCAGTTCAAGCTAAAAATGTGTACAAAATCTTAAATATTCAGTGAAATGACGAAGCCTAATGATTAACAATTTATTGTTTCAGACATATAAACTCTAACAAGAGAATCATATACAATAATCGTTCTCTCAGATATGAAACTGTACAACCTAATGATCTATAAATTGTTGTTTCACTTACGAGATTTTCAAATTCTGGATTCTTAGATCTGAATAATCTATCGCAGTTTCTTCCTCTGCATCCTTCCATTCACCATCGTCCTGATAATCACAAAGTGTTTTACACAATAATGAACACCTGTTCACACTGTCATATATTACGGACAATATGTCTAACATTCAAATTCCACACCACATCACAGTAAATCGTATTAAATATTGGCCACCTACTTTCAAAAGTCTTCATTGGGTGAATCCTAAATAGTGAAAATGGATAAAGTGCTCTGCAGGTACAGTTAGTGACAATCAATGTCAATTAACACAGTTTTTCAACAGTGCCTGAAATTCTTATTTGTTTGCTATTGAAAAGGTATATGGATATATATTGTGGATCTGCTTCACTGGATATCTATTATATTCGTTTAATAAATGAGTTGACACACAGTAACTGGGAACAGAAAAGGGATTACAACTGAACTGGAAATGTCTTTAGAGCGTCATTTTTGGCTTAAAGATTGCTGCGACAAAAGGCAGAGTAAGGATATTTTAACAATATATCACCTGTATCCTACTTTGAAGTCTTGTCTCATCTTAATGATACTGTCGCTAAATCAGCTCCAAAGGACTTTATATCACATCACTCCTGGTATTGTTCCGATGTTTTCTTCCACCTTATTGTACATTTGGCCAAATTGTCTTTTGCTGAAGGCCATTTTCCATCATGTTTTAAATCTGCTTTAGTCATGTCTTTAAACCTGACCTGGACATCAACAACTTGTCAAACTTTAGACCCATCTCCAACCTTAATAACAATTCAAAGACTTTTAACAACTCTTCTTGGCTTGGATCAAGAAACACAATACTTCATCGCCTAATCTCAGTACTTACCTACATGTATCAGTCAACACACATTATTTACAATATTCACTTCTCCAATCAGCCCCATAGCCAATCACTTTGGAGTCCAATTACAGCAGTATGCAGCTTTTCATTGCTTTGTCACCAAAGGATCAGTCCAGCAAAAGTAATATAGTTTGAAGAGTGCCTCTCTTCAGCGCATGCATGGTTCTGCTTCAATGGTCTGGTCATAAACCTTGATAAGTCTGAAGCACCTATGTTTGGCCCATGTCAACGACTGTACTCTTTCCCTTCTTATTCCAGTATTGACCTTGTTGGCAGTTTTTCTGCAATCAAAAACTGGACAGTTATCTCACATTCCATCCCAGATAACAAACCTTTGCAAATCTAGTTTCTACCACATCAGGGCAATATGTCATATAAGGTCTACTCTTGACAAAGACTTGCTCCCTTGTCTGCTCTCGCCTTGAGTAAGGGCAAGCCAACTCTGTGTTTGCAGGTATATCAGGTCTTCAAGTCAACAGACTTCAATGCATCCAAAATTCTCTGGCTTGCGAGATGCTGTGTGCATCTTCTCGCTCAAACTCCTTAACTCTGCTCGGTCAGCTGCATTGGCTTCCTGTTGAATTCAGAATAAGATTCAAAGTGGACTGTCTGACCTATATAACACTCTCACATGAGCACTCCTACCTACCTTCAACTATTATTTTCTCTGTACAACCCGCCCCAGAGGCTGTGATCTTCAGTTATGGGTCTTTTTCATTCATTCATTCAGAGGACTTAAATAGCGCCCCTTCAAGATAACCTACTCAGAACCTTGATTTATGACTGACATGGGCTCTCATGCATTCCATGTTGACCCCAGAGTGGAATCGACTATCAATATTTATCCATTGCTCGAACACTTTCTCTTCTGTCAAGAAACGCCTCAAAACTCACTGTTTCTCATTATCTGGACATCTAACTGCACTTTTCCTGGTCACTGACTAACCTGTGCCTCCAATTCACATTTCTGTGTGACTTTGCACTCATTAAAAATGTTTGAAATAATAATAATAATATTTTGAGGAAAAACTGGCAGAGAGACAGAGACTGATTTAACAGGCACTATTATTTTATACGAAAGCACATGTATATATAAAAAGCAGCATGTAAAAACATGCCTATAATTTGGACAATCAATGGCAATAAACTAAACCTCTTTGTATTGTAAAATTAACCTCTGTGGCTTTGCTGAATTTTTCAAGCATAGACTTAAACTGCACACACAATCACGAATTCTACCTTTTCCTGCTTCAGTAAATATGTTCGGGTCAAATATGGAACAAGTCCTACACAGTATGACGTCTAACCGATTGTTTCTTCGTATAAAATTCGACAACGTTAAACGACAACGAGCTTAAACCAACAAAATAATGATCAGACCTCTTCTAATTTAACATCTAAGACGGATGATTGTGCGCTGTTCGCTGAATCCTTTTCCTTTTTCTTGATGGCTGCCGTTTTCTTCTTCAGTTTCTTCTCCATCTGTGTTTCGATGTCGGCTGGGGTGAGCCTCGACTTGGACTTCTTTTTCGTCTTGTCCTTCTTCGCAAAGAAATCATCCAAGTTCGTGTCTTCTGTAACGGGTTCGGCCATCTTCTGGATACGCTCGATAAAATGATCTGCAGAAATTGAACTAATTAAAGCAATTTAAGAGAATATTTTACGATGAATTTCTCCGTTCTAACATATCGCAATATCGTTCGCACACGTGAACTACTGCGCATGACCGGCGAACGTCTTCTAGATGGCAGCAGTTCACAAGCAACGAGGATGCGCTGCTTCATGAGCTGTAGCGCTATAACTGACATCAGTGTATATTGGTCCTTGAACTGACATGTAAAATCATTGCGTGGGCGTGTTTATCGTGAAATATTTCTAGTGTAGTCTCGATCCTGCTCATTTTACAATAATTTTATTGAGTTTGATCCTACCAACGCTGCTTTTGGTTTTGGTTTTTATTGCAAATTTTGAAATTATAAATGCCAAAAATGTCGTCTCTTCAACTCTCTTGGCAATTGTTGTATGGTCTTTGTTAACTTCGTTTTATGACATTCTACGGTTCTACTGTTCTAGAACTTCTAGTTAATTTCATTTATATGCATCTGATTAATTTGAACGGTATTCTGCCATTTTTATGAGTTTTATGATCCGACATAGGAAAATCTCAAAACCAAAAAACCAAAAAACCAAATAAAACCAAAAACCAAAAAACCAACTTTTCATTTTGAAAAAAGTTTGGTTTTTTGCACCTCTGAGTGTAGTCTCGATCCTACTCACTTTACAATTATTTTATTGAGTTTGATCCTACCAACGCTGCTGTCGTAATGGTCGCTATTGCTATATCTATGTCCCTCATGGCTGTCTCTCGAATTAGCTGAAGGGACTGTCCGACTAACAGACATTATATCCGGGTCATCCAGTAAACTCCAAACATGCCTGCATGGGGCGCTTATGCAATCAAAGAGATTCAGAAACTTAAAGCGAAAGGCAGATCGAGGAATTATTGTTTCCTCTTTAAACGCTTTTAAACTCCGTTTAAAATCCGCCACTGCTCGTACTCTGGCAGTGCCAGTCCCAAGCCTGGATGAAGGAGGAGGACGACGCTAACGATATCCTAGTAATCACAGCGTTGTTAAACTGAAACAATTACTACGAAAGGTTTCTCGGGCACAAGGCTGAGTAGATGCAAATTGGGAGAAGAAACGTTAACTATAGGCGTGCATGTTTTAAATTTTAACTTACAATCTCAGATGGAGAAGACTCTATGATTACGCCGCTGTTATATTCTAGAATCGTAATCGTAATCGTAAACTCAAAATATTTTATAGGCTCCGATTGAAAGCTAAGAGCAGGATACCAGCTTATTCGCAGCTTCTGATCTTCCCATCAACTGTGTACGGTCAAAGTATTCGTTCTGGCTGACTTGACTGGGGACCAGACAATACAGCACATAAACCACTCGACTCTCACGCACCCAGCGTTTAACAGAAGACTCCTTGGTTATTCAAGACAATGTTGTAGAAACGTGCCGTGACATTCGCTAGATGGCAGACGTTTCTATGAACAATGCTATTCGTCTAATCCAGTGGTTCTTAACCTTTTCAAGGGAGCCGAACCCCAAGAGAAATCCATGACCACTCACCGAACCCCTCAAGTTTGAACAATAATTTTTTAACTAATGGGAACAAAAGGAAATAAAAAATTGTACCAAAATGTGATACAATATTAATACATTCAATGGTAGGCAATCTATTTCAAACAAAATTTATTAAATAAAAGTCGAAAAATAAAATAAAATAGCAAATGATTTTTCACTCACACTCACTGACCCTGATTATGTATATATTTCAGAGGACCTCTGCCGAACCCCTGGCACTGGCTCACCGAACCCCAGGGGTTCGGTCGAACACTGGTTAAGAAATACTGGTCTAATCTAAACGTAAATTGCAGGTGAAACGGAAGCAGCGTTGACCGAAGCCAAAGCTTAAACACGCTGCATGCATTTATCCAAAGTAGGCTAATAAAGTAAGTGAGTAAGTAAATAGAATGTGTGCATTATATTTTACTCGTTATTTACATTGTAGACAATGCGCAATACGCACAGCTTCTACTGGTTGTATGCAAGTAGACACAAACATAGACACACGCACACAAAACATATATAGGCCTATATCTTATCTGCCATAGCTATCAGCAGGGCGATCAGTAGCGGCGCCAGGATTTCAGGTTGGGGGGGGGCTAAAACTCCAAATTCTTCCCTTTCTCCCCTCCTCTCTGGCATTGGCAGTGATTTCCCACTTTTGTTTGGGGGCTGAGCCGTCGATAGGGGGTTGGGGGTTTCAGCCCACCCTAGCCCCATGCTGGCGCCGCCACTGAGGGCGATATATGAGAGGATAGGAAATCTGGTGAGAGGATAGGAGATCTGGTGTCAGGGGCCGTCCATAAATGACGTCACGCATCTAGGGGTCGGGGGTCGGAAATTTGTGACGATGTGTGACATGGGGGTGGGGTCTGAGAAATGTGACGTAACATCAGGTCTGTGTAATTAAATTTAACAAATAACAACAATTTAATTTTAATAATAACAGCACAAATTTTCAGTATTATATTTTCATTATATTTTTTGATTATTTTAATGTATACGGGCACCATTATTCATAATTTTCCAATTATTTAAATATTTAGTCACCGTTAGATTTCAAAATATTCATGTTCTCCCTATTTGTTCCATGAAGAAGCATGTTGCTTCGCCATGGAATTTGGTTTTAGGGAGGGGGGTAAGAGCTTTGTGACGTAATTTTTCAGGGGGTGTTACCTTTTGTGACGAAGTGTGACGAGGGGTGAGGGGGGTTAAAAATCGGCCAAAATTGCGTGACGTCATTTATGGTCGGCCCCTGAGTGGATAGTAGATTTAGTGAGAGCGGAGGAGATCTGGCGAGAGGATAGGAGATCTGGTGAGAGGATTGGAGATCTGGTGAGAGGAGAGGATCTCCTATTATCCCATTCCAACTTACTTATTACACTTGTTTATGCTTATGTAATTTATGTTAATTAAGTTGATAGTCAATTTAATTGAATTTGCAATTGACTTTGCATTATAAATTATGTGGGGTCAAAATGACCCCTTCGGTGCTTCTAGGAAGTTCGATATCTCGGTACTTCTAGTGTTAACCACATCGATAATTTTATACAGATTTTAGATAAGAATGTTTGGGTATGGGTCAGAACATTACAGTTTCACAACTGTTAATATGTTGACGACTGTTGGAATTAAGCCTGTGTTATACACATTCTGGACAATTAACGACACTATAATATCGCAAGCAATATTTCAGCACAGGGCCAAAAGCAGTGGCTTCTATCCCCCTAAGCAACCGGGCTCAATCCTTCTTCCCCAGGGCCGGGCCTCCCCTCGTCAGAGCTTAGACAATTTTTCCTATCTGTTACCTGTAACAAGTTGCGACCTGTCAGCTTGGTGTTGTGAATAAACGAAATTGATTGATTGATTGATTGATTGATTGATTGATTGATTGATTGATTGATTGATTGATTGATTGATTGATTGATTGATTGATTGATTGATTGATTGATTGATTGATTGATTGATTGATTGATTGATTGATTGATTGATTGATTGATTGATTGATTGATTGAGGATTGATTGAAACTTGAAGACGTGATGCTTTTTCGACCATCGACGTATATTGGGCGAGTTAATTGGACGATGTCACCGGTTCACACTAATTTACACAAGAAACGTGGGTCTTTCACAGAATTGTGAGTGAAGACTCTGTAATTTCTAGAATGTGTCATAAAATTGAAAAGAAACACTTCCCCCCTGTTTTTCACTGGGCTCAACTTGCGCCCGCCCGGTATAGGGATAGAAGCCATGCACTGGCCAAAAGGGATGATGACAGTCACCCCACTTTCATTTTTTTATCATAACGGTTATGATACAAAGTTACGCCAATGGTTGCGGTAGCGGCGATAAAGAAGTTTACAGATTAGCTACATAAATTATATGATTGATTGATTGATCTGATAAGGTAAGATCATATTAGAGTAGTAGAGTAAACACTACCTGAATTATGTGTTAATTGAATGGCGCGATAGAAGTCAAATAGATTACAATAGCCTTGATGGTCAGTCGGTCGTATGTCCGATCATTCGCCCAATGCCCATTCCCGCCTTAGGCATCCCATCAGGCGGTTGCATCCACAGCCAGGCTCCTCCCACAAACCAACGTCCATTGGTCAACGGCCGGAGTGACTGACAGAGAGGCGGGGCATCATAGATGAATGTCTCGCCGTTAGGAGCGCTCGTTACGGGCGGCGGCGGCGGGCGAACAGGAGTCGGTGTTAAGAGCCGCTGTTGACCCCCCTTTCATCGGGCGATGAGTTCCCGCCCCCATCTCTGTTTGTCAATTGACGACAGGTGCCGCTGCGGCCACAGCCACTTGTAAATAAACGGCGTCTATCTCATCGCGAGACGGGCACTTGCTCGATCGCTGCTATAGTAACGACTAGGCCCTACGTGGATTTTGGTTTGTGCTGAGGAATTCATTTGCTGAGTTGTTGTCGGTCGGCTGGCTGCTGAGGTTGGAGTTGTTGGTTGTCATGGAGATGGAGATGGAGATGATGCGGAATGACGATGAGGAGGAGATGGTGGATATCGATGGAGAAGACCTCCCGATGCCACTCCTGGCGGCTGGAACGGGCTGCGGAGGATGGTTGATTGCGGAGGAAGCAGCAACTTTGGCATCGAAGGAAGAGGATGAGGAGAAGGATGAGGAACTGGAGAGAGATGCTGTGGAAGAAAATAGGGAGGAGGAAGATCGCGTTCTTGACTGCAGCTTCAACAAGATGGAAGATGAAAATAATTCAAGAGGAAAAACAGAGGCACAGGACGACACGGACAAGGAGAGATACACGGACAAGGAGAGATACACCGATGAGAGACAAGAAGACGAAGCCGAAGACCTGGAGGCTGTCAAAAGGACGTCGATGGTAAGAGAGGGTGGTTGCATCACCCCCATTACCTCCTCCGCCGATCCCAATGACCTCGTTTCCTCCTGCCCAAGTCCGGAACCGGAACTGGAATGCTCTTTTCCGGATCGAATCCGGAAGAGACCGATGTCGTCCATTCTTAAGGTCCTGCCGACCTTGACCCGGTCAAAGGGCCATCTGACATGCGCAGAAACGACCCCCAGCGATGAGGACCTGACGTCATTCGCTGATGACGTTCTCGATCCGGAGGCTCAGTGTTGGGGGTTGGACGCACGCCTCGGAAGCCGTGAACTGGAAGAGGAGGAGATGGAAGAGGAGGAGGAGGATGGAAAAGCTGAGGATGAAGAGGAAGAGGAGAAGGGGCGGAGGAAGGATGAGGAGGAGGAAGAGGAGGTTGGAAAGAAGACGAAGGGCGACCAGAATCCTCGTTCCAGCTCCTTTTCCATTGATGAGATTCTGAAGCCGGAGTTTGGAGTCGTGAGGCAGCAGCAGCAACAGCATTCACGGATGGTTGAACCCCAGAGACTGATGGCTGACGAGAGACTGATCGGGGACTGCATCCTCAGCGGAATGATGCTCCAGAGGCGTCACCTTCAGCAACAGGAGGAACGGAGGGCTGGTCGCTCCTCCTCCAGCAACAACAACCTCGTCTATCCCTCTTCCAATTCCCACCAGTCATCCCCTCTCCTCCATCCGTTCTGCAACGCATCTTCGTTGATCATGGACAGGTTCTCTGCCTCTGCCGCAGCAGCCAGCGTCATCCATCCTCTCTATTTATCTGGCGCCAGAGAGCGGGGAATTCCCTCAGCTCATGATCAACGCAAGCTCAGCGCCACGGCGAGATCAACAGCGCTCAGACTGCAGGGCCTACTGAACAATAACAATAACAATAGCACAAATATCAATAGCATGGACAACAACAGCAACAGCAGGGCTTATTGTTTCGACGACAGGATGCGAGAGGGCATGGACTGCATCGGGGAATCTCTTCCACCGAAACATCACCCGCTACAGACCCCGAAACATTTGTCCCTGCAAGGCCCGAAACACCCCCTGCAGGACTGTCGCCGACCGGGTACCGACCTCTCGAAACACCCACCGAAACCAGGTGACGTCCTGCAGCAGCAGCGCCGAAACAAACACTCGACGACCAAGACCCGCGTTTCGACGGCGGCCGCCAGATCGATCCAGCCGCCGCCACTCCTCGAGGCCAACGCCCCTGCAGCGCGATATATCGGCCGAGGAGGCACAGTCGTCCAGGGCCACCCTCTGCAGTCACCTCTGCAGCACCCTTCCGGTATACCTCAGTCCGTCCATGCGGAACTGACGAAGGACTTGAGCAGCGTCAGTGATCGGTCGTGCGTGTCCACTCCGTCATCGACCGTTGGAGATGGTGTCCTCTGTCATGAGTCATCATCATCGTCGTCGTCGTCCTCTTCATCGTCGTCAGCATCTTCCTCGGTTGCTGAGAACGGCGCCCGTCATCGACCCTCAGGGGCATCGGGTGGGGCGAAGTCTGGAGGGGGGCGATCTGATGAACCCCCGTCTGCGATGCCGTGGCCCGCTTGGGTCTACTGCACCCGGTACTCAGACAGACCCTCGTCAGGTAAAAGTATGTACGCATGCATGTATGTCTGTATGCCTGTTTGTATGTTATACATGCATTGTATTGTATGTCTGTATAAGTAAGTAAGTATATTCTTTATTATGCCAATTGAATATCCGCACTTTGGTGTACATGTATATGTATGTATGTATGTATGTATGTATGTATGTATGTATGTACGTATGTATGTATGTATGTAGTTATGTATGTACGTATGTATGTATGTATGTATGTATACATGTATGTATGTATGTATGTATGTATGTATGTATGTATGTATGTATGTATGTATGTATGTATGTATGTATGTATGTACTTATGTATGTACGTATGTACGTATGTATGTATGTATGTATACATGTATGTATGTATGTATGTATGTATGTATGTATGTATGTATGTATGTATGCATGTATGTTTGTTTGTATGTATGTATGCATGTATGTTTATATGTATGTTCATGTATGTTTGACGATGCATAATATAGCTCATTTTTGGTACCGTGCAAAAACGACGTATGCGCTATGCCTATATGGCTGTATAACAGATATGAGTGCATTTTGAGAAATTACCAAAATGCCTGCTGCGCTTGTTAGTCAAAAGCAATAGTCCCTAATTCTCTTAAATCGCTCAATTACTCATCTATTCACGGCTCAAGCACCCTCTCACTTTGTTGCTCACTCGTTTGCTCATATCCTACTCATTTTACTCACCTACTCGCTTAGTTATTCACCTGCTCTTATACCTAGGGTTCAATTTGTCAAAAAAGAAGCAGAGGGGTCGTAAATATAAAAATATACTAAGTCGCAATTAACTTTTTTATTCGCGATTTTTTCCTCGTGTCGCAAACCACTCGCAGCTAGTAAATACAATTTATCGGAGTTTGAAAAATCAATGATCTGATTCACACATGCAGAGAACAATCACAATAACTAATACTTTCAAATTTCGTTATTTTAAAATGAAGTTAATGAACTTCCATAAAACTTCAGGATTCTGCAATGACCAACAGTCAACTATAAGATGCAAACATAACATCGATTTTTTTAGATTAAAAGGAGTCTTCAGTCTCAGTTTAAACTTTGAGCTGGAGTATACTAAGTTATAGGAACAACAAATTGTGCACATAAGCATCAGCCGTGACTAAATGGCACTGAAAAACGAAATATAGTAAGTTTGCACACCGAAAGCTAACAAACCTTTGCACCATGCATGCAAACTGTCAATGGTCAATGGAAATGCTAGCAAACCCAACGACACCACTGAGCGCACCACTGCACCAAGTCATAATGGAGACTAATTATTATTATATTATGGAGACGTTTGGTGTATATAGTTGAGGTGGTCAAATCGCCCACAGACCCCGGGGGTCGGCGAAAGGCTAGAAGTAGGGGGTTAAAAGAAAAAGTTGGGGTCCAACACCCACGATCCCCACGGACTCTGCTCTTACCTGCTCAATTACTAACTTACTTGCTCGTTAACGTGCTACATTTATGTTCGCTTATTCATTTACTCACTTGCTCGCCCGTTTTTTGGCTGCATGTCTACCCGAACTGTTTTGAACAAGATAATGATATCTGCATGTTCTGACAAGACGCTATATATATATATATATATATATATATATATATTGGTATGCAGACCTACATCAGCTTTTTTCAAATCGAAATCATATGGTGACTTGAAGCTTGGCTGCCCCATAATGATGCATGCATGCTCCCTGCAAGGAGAGCAACGCATACCCGTGGGCTATATTATGTATTGGTTTAATGTTATGTGCATATATATATATACATAAGTATATATATATATGCTCTATATATATGTGTGTGTATATATAAGGATTATCTCATTACACAGCTTGTGCCTATAGAACCATCATGAGCTACTATATAACATGAATTGACAATTTGAGGGCCTCTAAATGAAGACATACAGAAACATGTGCACACAAAATACACATACATGCATGCATTGCATACATACAAACTTACATATATGCATATACACATATATATTGATATACATATTGTTGCATTATACAGGTATATAAGTGCACATACATATGCACGCTATGGATCTGAGTAGTAACTATGAAGGGAGCTATATAAATCTTCGTAATGAATGAAAAAAATGAGTGAACAGTATACGTATCCATGTAGGCATATACAATTATACATGCATACATGTATTTGCATTGTACGGATATAGGATGCATGTATATACATACTATACACACATACATACATACATACATACATGCATGCACATACATAGTATTACATAGTAATACATACATATAAACAAATGCATACACACATACATACATACATACATACATATACGCATATACATACATGCACATATATAACAGATGTCAGTTGGCAGTCATCTGTGTCTAATTCACATGTCTTATAGGGCTTGAGAGCCGCTACTTAGGCCTACTGTCTATCATGTATCAGATGTATACAGTGTGCACTGTATACACACAATGTGCCTAAATACAGCGAGACAGCCACAAGTATAGAAGTGCAGACCACAAAATACGAGACCACCTACGAAGCCGCCCACCTTGCAACAACCGCAAAACATCAAAACCGTTTAGTCGTCAATAGAAGATTGAGAACACAAGTACAGAACCTTCTTTATTAAGTTGATGCCTTTTGTATATATATATATATATATATATATATATATATATATAGCTGCAGCCTGCAGGTATACAGAAGAATATGCTGTGAGATACACAGAGGAGATGTTAGGAAAAGAATGCACACATGCATATAAATAAGTAAATAAATACATACACATACATACACAAATACATATATGTATATATATATACACACACACATATACATGCAAGTAAATACATACATACATACATACATACATACATGCATACATACATGCATACATAGGTACAGGTGTATTGTAAATTGTAATGCATTTTATATTGTATTGAATTGTATTGTGCTGTATTGTAATGCAATAAATTGCATTGTACTGTATTGCATTGCATTGTATACTTTAGCCTATACTTTGTTGTATTACATTTTATATTGTATTGTACTGTGCAGTTAATGCAATTAATAATAATAATAATAATAATAATAATAATAATAATAATAATAATAATAATAATAATAATAATAATAATAATAATAATAATAATAATTATATAATAATAATAATAATAATAATAATAATAATAATAATAATAATAATAATAATAATAATAATAATAATAATAATAATAATAATAATAATAATAATAATAATAATAATAATAATAATAATAATAATAATAATAATAATAATAATAATAATAATAATAATAATAATAATAATAATAATAATAATAATAATAATAATAATAATAATAATCTTTTCTTTATTGAAGCGCCTGACAAACGCACTGCGCTGTACATTTACATGTTATGCAATTGAAACAATTCATGCACAAAAGCACAAATGACAGAAGACATAAATCTTAAATACTAACAGAACAGACAGCCTGAAATATACACGCTAATAATAGCAGCCTATACAAAGCATGTCTCTCCTACGGGGCTCGAACTCGGTACCTCTCGCTCTCTATGCCAGTGTGTTATCCAATGCGCTATCGGGTCCCCCAATTGTATTGTATTCTATATCTATCTGTCAATGTAATCTACATAGCGCCCTTTCAAGATAACTATACATATATATAGGCGCTTCCGGCCAAAAAAATAAATTCTTAAGAATTTATAAAAGA
>JACEVL010000174.1:1287500-1292500 GCA_020284085.1 Aporrectodea caliginosa | reverse complement strand
CTGATTGATGGTGCCGACGCTGCAGTCACGCGGCGAGATCTAACTGTTCTGAGTTTGGACTTGGAGCGCCTCTGCAGGCTTGGTATCTTTGAACGGCGCTATATAAATGCTCTATATGCAGTAATGGTATGGTGGCCCAACGGTGAATTCATGCGTCCGATTTTCACCTCCACGATCCGAGTTCAAATCTCGCGTCCGTCAGATGTAATCGACAGTGGATCAACTGTCACAACCATCTTCGATGTGAGTGTCTCCTTGTATCCAATGCGCGGTCGCAGTCATGAGGAACGGACTGCATGCGGAATTTATGGTTTGCGGGTATACCCGCGGGTTTGCCCGTACCCGCGGGTTTGCCCGTACCCGACCCGTACCCGCAGACCTCCATACTGCGGACGAGGACTTGTCTGTTCCGTTCTTCAGTTTGCGTCTTGCCTTCAGCTGATAACATATATTATGTCTAATACTGTAACAGTGAGTGGAAACGACTGATCAGAGACTTTCGAAGTTGCATCAAAGCAGCGATTTTAAGTCACTTGAGGAAGTTTCGTTTTCTGTGCGCCATTCTGTGACTGATTACATGACTGAATCGCTTTGAATATCACCGATGGCTGACATCATCCTATTTCTCTGTCTTAAAACTACGTAATATAATATATCTTCTGTATAAATTCATGCTATAGATAGGCAGAATATACTGAGAGATGACGAAAGGCTATATATATTGTTACAGTTTCACAGTATAATATTATTATTATTCAGTATCCATCCATCCGACCTTTATTCCGTTTATAATCTCATTTCTAAATTTCTAGTCGTCGTTTGAACTCTGTGTGTATACTTTATAAACGGATCTTCGAAACATACACAATTAAAACATTGCAATTTAATTGTTCTCCTGTTTGGTTTTTGTACATAAGACAGACTAATATGCAAACATCGTCAGTTTATAGTTCAACTCAAACAATGACAACTGTAAAAACATTAATAATTTTACTGCTTTGAAATTTATCGTAAACATACTTGTAAAAGCGATGACACAACAACAGTGTTGAACCTGTGTGCAGTCATGCATGAATGGCTAACGTATCAACCGGTATAGGCTAATAATATTAATTTAAGCATTTTAAAGTGTATACCTTCTTTAGTCACTGTTGACGAAACGACACCACGAGCTGAATGCTATATATATATATATCTTGAAGGGGCGCTATATCAAGGTTGATTGATTGATTGATTGATTGATTGATTGATTGATTGATTGATTGATTGATTGATTGATTGATTGATTGATTGATTGATTGATTGATTGATATGCATTTATAACAGTTTAAGCGGTTTTACGACATGCATGCCATGCTGCAATGGCCGTTGACAACTGTGTGAATACACATATATATATATATATATATATTCTCCAATCTATCTGATAATTACATAACGTCTTTTGAGAGCCTCTCAAAGCCTTCTTTAGATCTGTATTATAAGAGCATTTAATATAGCGCTTTTAATTATATATATCTCACAAAATCGGTGCTTCTTACTGCTTATACTGTATAGTTTCTGTTGAAGAAGTCTGGGACGCAAAGACCTATTAAGGCCCGTGTCAATTGGGAACGCGGGACTGCAGAGAGAGATAATGAGCTTGTCGCTAATTGACCAGCACCACTGCAGCAGCAGCAGCCATGGCACCGTCGATCGAAGTCGTTATAAGGACCGCAGACAATGGACCCTTCGTTTGGCCACAGAACCGAAGAACAACGAACCATCGCGTGTTCTCCCAAGAACAACAGCAGTTCTTCTACGGAGACAAGTGATGTCTCACGCACATGCGCACTCAATCGCCTCAGTCCCAGTTCCACAGGTCCTTTATATAGGCAGCGCCCATCGCAGGCGCCTTATACACGTCCTTCTGAACAGGTCTATTATAAGGCGATTCGCTCAACGGGAACAATTGTGCCATTTCTATGTAACCGAACAAAAATCGATTCAATGACTCTATAAGAATATATTAAGACGGACGAGAAGGCTCTTCGGCGATTGCTGCTATAAGCCACTGCTCTGGAAGTGCCAGTCCAAAGCCGGAAGTAAAGGAGGAGGGCGATGCTAATCACCTTTGTTATATATGGCACAGCAATGACAGCATCGTTAAACAGTCACTAAGTAACTCTTCGCCGCTCTTTCTATCAGTGGGAAGATATATAGGAGCTCAGAGACGTATACACGTCTCATTAACTTAACGTTTCTGATTGCTTTTCTTATTGCACCCAAGAGTCTTATAAGAATCTAAGAGTTATAAGAATCTAACAGTATATTAGAGGGAGATCCTCTGCTTCTATCTCTTTCTCGGAGTTTCTCCTCCTTCTCTGTCCTTTCTTCTCATCCAATTTCTCATCCTCACTCTGCTCGTCATATATAGTTGCTGCTCACATAATATACTTGTCATCACCTTGCTGCTTCCCTTTTCTCCTCTTCCTCTTCTTTCTCCTCCTCTTCCTCCTCCCCTCCTCCTCTTCCTCATCCTCCTCTTCCTCCTCTTCCTCCTCTCTTCTTCCTCCTCTTCCTCCTCCTCCTCCCCTCCTCCTCCTCCTCTTTCTCGTCCTCCTCGTCCTCCTCTTCTTCCTCCTCTTCCTCCTTCTTCCTCTCTTTCTCCTCCTCCTCTCTTCTTTCTCCTCCTCCTCCTCCCTCCCCTCCTCCTCTTCCTCGTCCTCCTCTTCCTCTTCCTCCTCTTCCTTTTCTTTCTCCTCCCCTCCTCCTCCTCCTCCTCCTCCTCCTCCTCGTGTCTCTTTGTCCGACATAATCCAATCTCGAAAGAAATTTCTGACCGGGCGGGATTTGAACCCCGACATCTGGCGGTTGACAGTCCAGCGCGCTAACCGCTAGAGTGACTAGACCATGGCGCGCCCTGCCATCCGCGACAACTGTCAGTATATTTCAGAGCCCTGGCTCAGCATCAGAATAAGAAAAGCCATTTTGATGCAAACGACCAAAGAACCTGAGGAAGCGTTGGCATGCATGCAGGGGCACTCCCAAACTCTTCCCGGTGAACGTAAACAGTTTTAAATTATTGATTAAAGATGCATATATATATATATAAGTAGGCCCCTAATCAAAATAATAATCAGAATCAAAATCTCAATTCATCGTAATCAAAATCGTAATCACAATCGTGATCATATTCTCAATCATAATCATAATCGTAATAATAATTTTAATCACAATCTCACTCGTAATCGTAATCATGATCGTAATCATGATCGCATAATCAAAATCGTAATCATAATCATAGTCTTAATCATAGTCGTAATCTCGAGATTTCTACAGCGCTTATAACAGGCAAAGTCACGGGAATCAGTTTATTCACAGGCCCTCAGTCAAAACAAAGTCGATTTAGGCAGGTAAGGTCAAGATCAGGATCCAAAAGGGTCAGGCAGGCAGACAGGCAGACGGCCAGTGTTTAGACTATTGCCATGGAGCGGCGAGAGTGGAAGAGAAGTAATCATGGATAAGGTTTTTTAAGGAAAGCAGTCTTGAGTTTTTTAGTTTGAGTTTTTTGAGTGAGGGACCTGCATTGCTAATTATAGTAATAGGTGCGTGTAATGAACTCATGCAACCAACCACAGTAATCCATGGCATGTGATGTTTCGCCAGTGGTTAAATAGCTCACAGAGGCGTGCCGAAGTGCCGCCCGGGGCGACTCGCCTCGGGCGGCACTTGTTCTGCAGGGACGGCAGGGTTGAAGAAAAATAAAAAAGAGTAAATGTTGGATAAACATGAAAAAGTAGGAGAGAAAGAAAAAGAAAAAGAAGGAAGGATGGAAAGAAAGAAACCGTCACTTTGCTCCAATCAACTTATAGCTTCCGTTGATCGTTACCCTAAGCCTCCGCTATATATATGGGCGGCATCATGCACTATGAGAGGTCTAGGTTAAACAATAAACATGTAGAACTGCAGAAAAGGAAGTTGTTTTTTAATGCCTATTACTGCTACTAAAAATACTAATAACCACAATTTATATGGGACCGTAACGCGGCCATATACCGCTACAATTGAGAGCATCTCATAAACCACTAATCAGCGGGACACGCCTTCGCAAACAAGTAAGTTTTGAGTTTAGATTTGAAAGAGTTTACTGAGTCAGCCAATCTGATGACGGGTGGAAGTAGTATTGTTTTAGTTTTGCCTTGAGTTTTAGTTTTAGTTATTATTAGTTTCACATGCTAGGTGTTTTAGTTATTATTAGTTTTAGTTATTTCGCCAAGTTTTAATTTTAGTTATTATTAGTTTCATGTGCTGTACTATAATTATTATTAGTTTTAGTCATTTCGCCGAGTCTGGCAATATTTTCCCGCATACATCTTTAGCACCAAAAAGGATTCACTCGCTACAATCTGTTTCTAATCGATACTTAAAATAGTCCCATCCTCCACTAGTTTTAGGTCTATTACCTAAATTTAGTTCGGACATCTTATAAAATTCCAAAGATCGGAAGATTACCGAACGAAGTGCTGATTATAAAACTGGTATATCCAAAAACATTGAATAAGACTTATCTTATAAGACGCTATAGGTTTTCGTTAGGTGTTTTCGTTTTGGTATTCGTTATGTGTTTTCGTTATTATTAGTTTCGATTGGTTTAGCTTTAGTTTTTATTTCGTTATCGTTTTTCCTCTAGTTTTAGTTTTAGTTTTAGTTAACTAAAACCTTTTGTTTTCGTTAACGAAGGTTTACGTTTTAGTTTTCGTTAACGAAAACAACACTATAGGTGGAAGACTGCACTGTGTTCCAGTATATCTGGACTGATCGGCGGTCGGCGGTGATCGCCGAAGCGCTTCCGGCTAAATATGAGCACACGGGCGTAGCCGAAAAAATTCTAAGGGGGTTTAAGATTTCGGGGGGTTCCATTGAAAATCGTCGCAAAAGTCCAGGTTTTTGTATTTTGCATGTAAAAGCATAAAAAATTTCGGAAACTTATTGGGGGGTTGGGGGGTTTGCTGGTTTGA
>JACEVL010000174.1:1272500-1285000 GCA_020284085.1 Aporrectodea caliginosa | reverse complement strand
GAAGTAAGTAAGGAGGAAGGGAAAGATGGAAGAAAAGGAAGAAAGAAAGAAAGGAAAAGAATGGAAAGATGGAAGGAAGGAAGGCTGGAAGGAAGAATGGAAAGATCGAAGAAAGGAGAGAAGTATTGTTGGAAGGACGGAATAAACGAAAGAAGAAAAGATGGGAAAAGCATAGATGGATGGAAAGATACAGGGAGGGAAGGAAGTAATGAGGGAAGAAAAGACAGAAGGATAGAGTGAAGGTATAAAGGAAAGAAGGAAGAAATGAAGGAAGAATGAAGGCTGATTAGAGAGAAGTAAGTTTGGGAAGCAAAGGAAGGTGAATGGTAATGAGGAAGGAGGGACATAATGATAGAAAATTAAGGAAGGTATATAGGAGGAAACGAGGACAGATGGAAAGAAGAAAAAGGAAGGAAGGAAGGTAGGAAAAGAAAGAAGAAAGGAGGAAGGAATGAAGGAAGGAAGGAAGAGCTCAATGTCAGCAAAATATTGTGGCATTTGAGGAATGAAAGAAGAACGGAGGTAAAGAAAAGATGGCAGGCAGGATGGAAGGAAGAAATTGAAGAAGGAGTAAAGGACCATGCAAGGAAGGAACAAATAAAGAAAGGAAAGAATGAAAGAAGGAAGAAGGAGCGGGTGAAAGGAATGAAGGAAAAGAGATAGAACGGAGGAGGAATGAGTGGAGATATAGGCAGATAAGACAATTTTTCATCGCTGTCTTTTAATTATAGACAATCGACATTATATATGCATATAATAGCTGATGGCACAAAGAGGTTCAAGATGTAGATTGACATCAGGATTCAGACCATGACCTCTAAATGCTCTTTCATTTCGAGCCAGCCTCTGCTACCAAAGACCCTCCGCCTCCTCTTCCTCCTCCTCTTCCTCTTCCTCCTTCCCTTCTTCGTCCTCTTCCTTCTCCTATTCCTATTCTTCCTTGTCCTCTTCCTCCTTCTCTTACTCTTCCTCCTCCGCTTCTTCCTCCTCTTCCTCCTCATCTTCCTCTTCCTTCTTCTCTTCTTCATTCTCTTCCTTCTCCTCTTCCTTCTCCTCTTCCTTCTCTTCTTCCCTCTCCTCTTCCTCCTTCTCTTCCTCCTTCTCTTCCTCCTTCTCTTCCTCCTCCTCATCCTTTTCCTCTTCCTTTTCCTCTTTCTCCTCTTCCTTTTCCTCTTCCTCCTCTTCCACCTACTACTCGTCTTCCTCTTCCTTCTCTTCTTCCTTCTCTTCCTCATTTTTGCCTGTCTTTCGTTTTCTTCTCAGTCACCTCTTTCTTCTTCCCCTTCCTCCTCCTTCTCATCTTTCTTCTCATCTTCCTCACCTCTTTCGCCTCATTCTATTTCTTTTCCTCCTCCTCTTATCCTGCTCATAATATCTCTCCTCCTTCTACTCCTCACATTTCTCCTTCTCTTCTTTCTCCTGCTCTTCCTTCTCCTTTGCCTTCTCCTCATCCATCCTCTTCCAAATTTTCCTCTGTTTCTCGTCCTCCTCCTCCCTCTTTCCATTCGTTCTCTCTGTCTCCTCTTCCTCCTTTTATGCTTCTTCTTCCTCCTCCCCGCTTATTCCTCCTCCTCGTCGTCTTCTACCTCCTCCTCCTCCTACACCACCACATCTTCCTCCTCCTCTTCGTCCTCCTCCTCTTCGTCCTCGTCCTCGTCCTCTCCTCGTCCTCGTCCTTCTCCTTCTCCTCGTCGTCGTCCTCCTCCTCCCCCTCGTCCTTCTCGTGGTCGTCTTCGTCTTCGTCCTCTTCTTCCTCCTTCTCTTCCTCCTCCTCCTCCTCCTCTCTCCTCGTCCCCTCCTCCTCGTCGTCCTCCTCCCCATCCTCCTCCTCCTCGTCGCTCCTCGTCCTCCTCCTCGTCCTCCTCGTCCTCGTCCTCGTCCTCCTCGTCCTCGTCCTCCTCGTCCTCGTCCTCCCCCTCCTCCTCTGTCGTCGCCTCGTTTGACTTCAATTGATTTAAGTGTAAAGTTGAGAGTGGTTCTTGACCTTTCGACCCGCCAGACGTGACGCAGTCTTTGGTGTCGACAGACCTACAGCGAAGATCGCACACCATCAGAGCTTTGGGAGGAGGCAGGGAGGAGTAAGGTTGGGGTAACGTACATGGGGGTGAACATAAGACGCTATCTGGCGGCGGAAATATGAAGACGGCGAGGAGAAACTGCCCGAGGGTCTCTTTTCATTTCAGAAGACGCTTTTATTTGAGGCCGTTTTAAAAAGGCAAAACGTTCGTAAAGTGCGTCAACCTCACGACCCAATAGTCAGTTGACTGTAATAGATCCATGTATGTATATACAGGTCTTAATGCATACTGACTACACAAGGAGACATAGAGAGGGACACACAGAGAGAAACAGAGAGCGATAGAGACAGACAGAGACAGACAGAGACAGAGAGACAGACAGAGACAAACAGAGACACACAGAGACACACAGAGACAGACAGAGACAGACAGAGACAGACAGAGAGGCAGACAGAGAGAGCGATAGCGATAGACAAAGAGCGCTTCTAAGTAATTGCCTTGAAGGGGCGCTTTAAAAAGTTTTTAATGAATGAATGAAATAAAAAAAGAAAGATAGATAGGATATGGATGGATAGGATGGATGGATGGATGGATAGGATGGATGGATGGATGGATGGATGGATGGATGGATGGATGGATGGATGGATGGATGGATGGATGGATGGATGGATGGATGGATGGATGGATGGATGGATGGATGGATAGATAGATAGATAGATAGATAG
This sequence comes from Aporrectodea caliginosa, assembly GCA_020284085.1. Taxonomy (NCBI): domain Eukaryota; kingdom Metazoa; phylum Annelida; class Clitellata; order Crassiclitellata; family Lumbricidae; genus Aporrectodea; species Aporrectodea caliginosa. The sequence goes on along the minus strand of JACEVL010000174.1, from coordinate 1,282,257 downwards.
ATAGATAGATAGATTGATTGATAGATTGATAAATAGATTCGTAGATAGATGAATTCATAGATAGATAGACAAATGCACAGAAATGAAAACATACATACATACATACAATGTCATACATACATACATACATACATACAGGCAGACAGACTCAAATGGCTGATCTTCAAAGTACTTGTCTGTAAGCTGTTAGTATGCTATAGATGATGCCATATACTGCAACAGCCCTCCTCCTCCTCCCCATTCGTGTTCATGCCATAAGACGTGGGTGGCTTTTGCTCGAAGGCATCGTGTCGCCTGAAGCTTTTAACCTGACGAGAGATTTATCTCCGCAGCAGATTCCAGTTAAATAAGATGTTCGTCATATATATCGTCTGACTACATGCGGTTTGACACAGCATAATGTAAATATATATAATTTTATATGCCTATTTATATAGGCCAATATATGGGTCAGAAAAGTGTAAATACAGAGAACTATATATATATATATATATATATATATATATATATATATATATATATATATATATATTATTTATTTATTTATTTATTTATTTATATATATATATTATGGCTGCGGATTTTAACGAGTTATCGATCGATTAATCGTGAAAATTTTTACTCTATTAATTTCGGCTTGTTAGATTAATTTTTCACTTATTTCACGAAAGTATCGAGCGGCCCATTTCAGGAGTAAACAATATGGCTAACAATGATTATGTTAAACGTTTGAGTGGAAAATTAAATGATCATTAATTTTTGCATGTATACGGTAAATGCTGATGGAGAAGTCGAAGATGGCGACAAAATTAACTGTCTTCCTTTGAATAAACAAATACTTCAGGGATTTAAATCTCGGGCTACCATGCACGAGGGCATCTAAATGGCTAGTTATAAGTTTACGCTTATCGACGCTGTATCACAGCAAAGGTATAATAAGTGTCGCCCTCCTCATTTATCCAGGCTTGGGACTGACACTACCAGAGACCGGACAGTAGCATAGTTCAATGCTAATTCTGTAACGGGATTTAAAGAGGGGTCCTTACTTACATATCTGGCTATTTTTCTAAAGGCCGCTGACCATTAGGATACAAAGTATCCCTGAGTTTGCAGCCAATTAATTATTAGAAGTCGCTACGTTATAACGCCAACGTTAGGCACGGCTGCGGAAGTATTAGCGACAATATTTTCTTAGCCTCGGCTTATGTAGGCGGATAACAATGCGGTCCACTACTCTCCGCCTAATCCTCTCGTCGTCGGTGTTCAGTCAATGTTCGCTAGATGGCGCTGTTGGGATGATATTTTATTTGGCGGTCAACCGCGGCCACCAGCCAAGTGTACACACACCCCTCTTTGCTATTATCGACCAATTATACACTGATCAACAAGCATTTTGCTGTTGGGATTCTAACACCTGTTCCTAACTAAATTTAATATGCTGATTCCAAATCCGGAAACCGTTTTTGTCTATCACGTCCAGTTTTTAAGTTATAAAGTTTCTCGGATTCTTTAAGTTTTATATGCCTACATTAACACTGCGCAACAAAAAAATATTTGTTGTTTGCTACTCAGAACTTTTTAACTGTTCTTGGCTAAATTTTGGGCGCTGATTTCAAATATGAAATCGAAATTTGTCTAGCACGTCAGGTTTATTAGGTACGCATAAGTGAGGTTCTACACAATTGCGGATTCTCAACTCATACTATCAGTGAAAACACAGTTTAAAAAATGTATGAGGCATTTGCTTTTGTGCTTGCTCTCAACTAAATTTTGGATGCTGATTTCAAATATGAAATTGAAATTTGGCTAGCACGTCAGGTTTTTGAGGTACGCGTCGCATAGTTCATACTGCAAATGTACCGCATTAATTTTCGGTTATGTATAACCTCACTGATGCGTACCTAAAAAACCTGACAAGCTAGCCAAATTTTGATTTCATATTTGAAATCAGCGTCCAAATTTTAACTAAGAACAAATGTGAAAGCAAATGCCTGGCATTGTGTGATACAGTTTTGATACTTTGCTTTCGCTTACAGTATAGGCCTATATGAGCTGAGAATTCGCAATTGTGTAGAACTTCACTGAAGCGTAGCTGAAAAACTAGACCTGCCATCCAAATTTCGATTTCATATTTGAAACCAGCATCCAAAATTTAGCTAAGAACAAGCACAAAATCCTATTCTTCATACATTTTTAATATGAGTTGAGAGTTCGCAATTGTGTAGAACCTCACCTATGCGTACCTAAAAATCCTGACGTGCTAGCCAAATTTCGATTTCATATTTGAAATCAGCGCCCCAAATTTAGCTAAGAACAGTTCTAAAGTTCTGAGCAGCAAACAAAAATATTATTTTGTTGGTCAGTGTTATGAAAGCCGCGGCATGATACGGCCAGATGTTACTTATCTCCCGTCCTCAATGAATTGAAGGAGGAGACTGTCTACGGTGGCTTAAAAGGGACAACCTAACAGCAGTTGAACATGGCCGCTGCTCGTGCTCTGACACAGTGGCGTGATGAAGGGGGGCAGAGGGGCAACCGCCCCCGGGCGCAGCACAAGGGGAGGCGGAAAATTAACTTTCAGTGGGAGACAGTACTATGACAAGAACGATAAAAAGTCAACAAGAAAATAAAAATGGGCGCAGTCATCAACTCTTGCCCCTGGACGCTGAAACCCTTCGTTTCGCCACTGCTCTGGCAGTGCCAGTCCCAGGCCTGGATAAAGGAGGAGGTGGACGTTAATGATCTTTGTTATCACACAGTGTCGTTAAACTGAAACTACTACTGCTAAGTTAAACTCATCAGCAGTCGATATTGAAGGTGATGGTATAAGTGAAGTAGAAGTCAGAAGGAAGCGAACATAAATGGAGCTGGAATTATGGTACGTATGGAAATTGGTGGAGTGGGAGTGGGAATCTGTGGAGTAGAAATTAGTAGAGAATGAGAATAAGTAGAGTATGAATCGCTAGGCAGTTGGAACTAGTGGAGTAAGAATTAGTAGGAAGCGAAAATTAAAGTAGTAGGATTTAGTGCAGGTTTGGGAATGAGTGGAGTAGGAATTAATTAGAATGGGAATTAGTGGAATATAAATAATAAGAATGGGAATTACTGGAGTACGAATTATGGGGAGTTGGAATTAATAAAGAAGGATTACTATTGGTGCGCGGGAACTAGTGCAGTGAGAATGTATGTGATTTAGAATTAGTGTTAAGTGAGAATTGGTGGGCTAGCAACGAGTTTCATATAATAATAATAATAATAATAATAATAATAATAATAATAATAATAATAATAATAATAATAATAATAATAATAATAATAAAAAGTTGTATAGTTTCTTAGAGCCTGGGGGATCTTTTCTACCTCGGGCGAAAAATTAAAAATAATAATAATAATAATAATTTAAAATAATAATAATAATAATAATAATAATATTACCCTAGAATCACTGGGCCCGATTAATAGGCCAGGACGTGAGTTCATTACAGAACTAGGACGTCGGGTGACTGCCGCCACCGGCGATCCCTTGGAAACCAAATATCTGTTCCAGCGCTTGTCAATCTGCACGCAACGGTATAACGCCATTGCATTCAGAGGTAGTTTCATGCACAACACCGGGGACGAGGACCACGAGCCATACTAGCGGTGATTATTCTTCGGAATTGTTTCTAGAAGCCTGAGGGATTATTACTACCTCGGGGAAAAAATGATAATAAATAAAAAATAATAATAATAATAATAATAATAATAATAATAATAATAATAATAATAATAATAATAATAATAATAAGGCGATTTACATAGCGCCGTAGCACAGCCTCTTATTAGAAGCAGTAGCAATATTATTAGGACATATTTCTATATTTCTCAACCAACGGCCCTTATGAGCCACCACACCATTCCCCTCCCGGACGGGGGTGGGGGGCCATAAGTGCAAGGGGGACGATGTCCGGCGCTCCCTCTCGCGGTCGCCCGGCGCGTAATATCATGTTCTGCCATCTCCCAATTATCGCTCTGCGTGTCAGTCGAACGGCTTGATTTATCGCTCATCGCCGCTGACGAGCGCATGTTTCGCCCGATAATTGACGCCGTTTCTCGTCGCCAGGCGGCGTTTGTGGGTCCCGTACGAGAATCCGCGGGATTATCCGAGAAGAGAGTTAATGACGTAATCGTTATTGATGGGGAACGGCTCGCGTCTGCCGCTCCAGCCATATTTCAGGCGCAATAGGACGATGACGGTGGTGATGATGATGGTGATGATGCGGATGAGCATGGCTCCTCCTCCTCTGAATCCTCAACATCATCCTCATCCTCCTCCTCAACTTGCTCATCTCTGTCTTCGCCATTTTCCTCCTCCTCCTACTCCTACTCCTCCATCATCGTCATCTTCCTACTTTTCTTTGTTCTCCTCTTCCTCATCTCCTCCTCCTCCTCATTTTCTTTCTACTCCTCTTCATCTTCCTCCTCTTCCTCCTCCTTCCTCCGTCTCCTCCTCCCCATCCCCATTTCTTCTCCTCTTCTTATTCCTCCTCTTCGCCTCTTGCACTTCTTCCTCCTCCTTCTCCCCGTTTTCTACCCCACTTCCTCTTGCTCCTCCTTCATTTGTTCTTCCTCGTCCTCCACTTCCTCCGGTCTTTCATCCGCTCCTCCTCGACTTCCACTGCCTCCTCCCTCCTCCTCCTTCTCCTCCTCCTCCTCCTCCTTATCCTCCTTCTCCATCTCCTCCTCCTCCTCCACTTTCTCCTTCTCCTCCTCTGCTTTCTCCTCCTCCTACGCCTCCTCCTCGTCCTTCTCCTCCTCGTCCTTCTCCTTCTCCTCGTCCATGTCACCATCCTCATTTTCCCCTACTCCTCCTTCTCTTCCTTCTCCCTCCTCCTCGACTTCCACTTCCACCTCCTCCTCCTGCCTTCTCCTCCTCCTTCTCTTCCTCCTCCTTCTCCTCCCCCTTTTCTTCTACTTCTCCCTCCTCCTCCTCCTTCCCTTTCTCTTCTTCTTCCTCCTCCTCCTCCCCTTCCGTCGGTCGGTCGTTCGTCGTGGGGTCGTCGTCGTCTCCAGCAGATGTGCTTAGTCGTCGGTCAGATTGTCCGTCGTCGACTCATTCCGTCAAATAATGTTATCTCTCTGAGCCAAACGAACAACTAATTTCCCATCCATTCGGATTTTCCTACCTAATTGGGCGGCGTAGGAAGCGTCTGTTGACATTATCTGCCTCCTCCCTCTCCTGTTCCACCCTCCCTTCCTTCCCTCCCTCTTCGGCCTCCCTCTTCTACTCCTCCTCTTTTCTCTTCCTCCTCTTTATTTCCCTCCTCCTATTCCTCCTTCTACTCTTCCTCCTTTTCCTCTTCCTATTATTCTTCCTCTTCCTCCTTTTTCTCTTCCTCCTCCGTCTACTCTCCACTTCCTCTTCCTCCTCCTATTCCTTTTCATTTACCTCTCTCTTCTCCGCCTCCCCATTCCTCGTCCCCTCCTCTTCTTCTTCTCCACCTCCTCCAATTCTTCTTTCTCTTCCGCCTCCAGCATTGCGGTCGGCTTAAGCGCTTTAGGGATCGCGGTCATTATCATGCAGTGGACAAGAGAATGGACATACATTACAAGCGACTATATTGGCATAAGCATACCACGGATGAATGAATGAAAGGATGCTGCATCTGTATGCATACCACCACCACCACCACCACCACCACCACCACCACCACCACCACCACCACCACCACCACCACCACCACCACCACCACCACCACCACCACCACCACCACCACCACCACCACCACCACCACCACCACCACCACCACCACCACCACCACCACCACCACTACTGTGCAACCTACGCCGCCGCCACCACCACCAACCCAGAACCACCACCACCCCACCACCACCCCACCACCACCACCACCCCACCACCACCCCACCACCACCACTACCTTACAACCTATACCACCACAACCACCAATCCATAACCACAACCGCCGCCACCACCATCACCACCACAATCACCACCACCACAACCACCACCACCACCACCACCTCTTTTCCCACCACTACCACCACCACCTCTTCCCCCACCATTACCACCACCACCTCTTCCCCCCACCATTACCACCACCACCACCACCAAGACCAAGACAACCTCTTCTCCCACCACAACCACAACCACCACCACCACCACAACTACCACCACCACCACCAGAACCGCCACAGCCATCACCGTGCACCACCATCACCACCACTACAAACGCCACCACATCGACCACCACCAGAGCCACCAGAGCCACCATGCACCACCACAACCACAACCACTACTGCCCACCACCACCACCACCACCACCACCACCACCCACCAACACCACCACAACCACCAACACCCACCACCACCACAACCCACCAACACCCACCACCACCACAACCACCACAGTCCACAACAAGCCATGGAGACCTCGGATTTGTTGGAGGCGACGACGGAGGTTAATCCGTTTTCGGACGTGAAAAGAAAACTGTTAGCGAGAGATGATAATTTATGGAGCATAGTGTAAATATTGAGCCAGCAGTAGACGATTGAATGGCAACGCGGTCTCTGGTGACTATGCATGCCGAGGCTCATGAAAGGCCCAACGGGAGGCGCTATATAAATGTTATATTATGCAATTACGATCATGAGGTTGTGTACATGAATGTGGTCGGCATTTATGCTGTATGCCAAAGGATTTTCTCAGTGGATGCGTGTGTGTATACATATATATAGGCTATGTGCTGTGTGTGTGTGTGTGTGTGTGTGTGTGTGTGTGTGTGTGTGTGTGTGTGTGTGTGTGTGTGTGTGTGTGTGTGTGTGTGTGTGTGTGTGTGTGCATGAACGTATGTATGTGTGTATGCATGTATGTATGTATGCATTAATGTATATATATATATGTATGTATGTTTGTTTTATGGAATGCATAAGTATTTCTGTATGTGAATATAATCTGTAATTATAATCTGCAAGTTTAATCCGTAATTGTAATTCGTAAATGTAATCTGCAAATGTAATACGTTATTGTAATCTGTAACCTTTATGGCGACAAATGTATATCACCATAAGAGTATGAAGATAAGCTTTGAGGGTTTTTGAAACTGCTATTATTTCGTAAACACCAAAAAGTGCCACAAGGAGTTGAGACTGTAAGGGGTCGTCCATTAATTATGTCAACAAATAGGGGGGGGGTTTGGAAAAGTTTGACAGTTGCTGACAGGGGGGGGGGTGGTTTGGTCCAAGTTGACGTCAAGAAATTTTTTTTGGGAATAAATGAAAAAATATGGTAAATGACTAAAAAAATGTCATCAGGAAAAAAATGTCTACTAAAAAACGGTTATCGGAGTTCAAATCTCTAAAAAAAAGGTCATTGAGAAAAAAGTCAGTCTGGCTACGCTGCCGGTAGGGGGGGGGTTCTGGGATTGTTGACATAATTTTTTGGGGGTCCGTCAATGTTTGACAGTTGTTGACAAAGGGGGGAGGGGGTCAAAAAAGGACTAAAATTTGTTGACATAATTAATGGACGACCCCTAATCTCAACTTCATTAAATGGATCGACCACGACGGAAAGTGAATGTAATTGCAAGAGGGAGAGATAGAGGGATAGAAGAGCAGAAGAACAGGAAGAGGGATGGACGGACAGAAGGAGGAAGGGAATGACATAATGACTGTAGACCTCCAACATTGGTCGAGGGAGGGCGCCAGAGGTTTGTATACTGTGCTTATATTGGGAGATAAACGACCCACGCTGTCGCTGGATCCGCCCTCTCTGCCTCAACACGATCCTCCTCTTGCTCTGGCTCTCTATCTCTCTCCACCTCTTTTCCATTCTCCGCCTTCATAATTCGCCTCTTATTCCTTCCTTCCTGCCACCTCCTCATGTTATTCCTCTTCTTACTCTACTATTCCTCTGTCCACTATCATTTCCCTCTCTTCTTCCTCCTTCTCCTCCACTACCTTCTCCTCTTCCTCCTAGTCTTCCTCCTTTTCCTTCACGTCCTCCTCATTCTATTCCTCCTCCTCCTCCTCCTCCTCCTCCTCCTCCTCCTCCTCCTCCTCCTCCTCCTCCTCCTCCTCCTCCTCCTCCTCCTGTTCTTCCTGCTCTTATTCTCCTATTCCTCTGTCCTCTATATATATCAATTTCCTCTCCTCATCTTTCTTTTCGTGTTCCTCCTCTTGTTCCTGCTGCTCCTCCTCCTGATCTTGCTCTCTCCAACTCTTTTCCATTCTCCTCCTTCATAATCCTCTTCATATTCCCTCCTTCCTGCCTCCTCCTCCTCCTCCTCCTCCTGTTCTTCCTCCTCTTACTCTTTTATTCCTCTGTCCTCAATAAATTCCCTCTCCTCCTCCTCCTCCTCACTCTCCTCCTTCTCCTCCTAGTTTTCTTCCTCCTCATCCTCTTCCTCCTCTTTCTCCTTCTCCTATTCTTCATTATCTTCATTCTCCTCCTCGTTTTCTTCCTCCTCCTCCGTCACTTTCTCTGTGTCCTTCCTCCTCGTCCTCTCTCTCCTCTTCCTCCACACTACTCCATTTCCTTCTTCTCATCCTTCATTATCCCATTCCTCATCCTCCTCTACTCCTCTCCCCCATCCTTCCCCATCTTTCCCCATCTAATGTCTCCAGCGCAGTCAACCTATTCAGCCCCAGATAAAACTGTTGTCCGCTGTATATTCAATTAAGCGACCTCTCCCCTCCTCCTTCTTCTCTTCCTCCATATCTTTGTCGGTCTGCCTGCCTGTCTGCCTGCCTCCGTCTGTGTCCGTCTGCCTATGCGTCTGTCGTCATCCATCAGTCGATGACAATAGATTTGCTGTCGTCTGCGGCGCATGCGTGACACGGGGTCACATGACCGGCCAAGACAACAATGACCGACGATTCTATGTCGACCTCAACGATCAAGAGGGCTGACCACTGGAGAGAGATGACCACTGGAGAGAGATGACCACTGGAGAGAGATGACCACTGGAGAGAGATGACCAGAGCAGCGGAAGGCAATTTGTAGCCATTCATTCATTCATTCATTCATTCATTCATTCATTCATTCATTCATTCAGTCAGTCAGTCAGTCAGTCAGTCAGTCAGTCAGTCAGTCAGTCAGTCAGTCAGACAGTCAGTCAGTCAGACAGTCAGTCAGTAAGTCAGTCAGTCAGTCAGCCACTTATAGTCAGTCAGTCAGTCAGTCAGTCAGTCAGTCAGTCAGTCAGTCAGTCAGTCAGTCAGTCAGACAGTCAGTCAGTCAGACAGTCAGTCAGTAAGTCAGTCAGTCAGCCACTTATAGTCAGTCAGTCAGTCAGTCAGTCAGTCAGTCAGTCAGTCAGTCAGTCAGTCAATGAGTCAGTCAGTCAGATAATCAGTGAGTTAGTCAGTAGTCAATGACTCAGTCAGTCAGTCAGTCAATCAGTAAATAAGTAAGTTAGTAAGTGAGTCAGTAAGTAAGTCATTCATGTTTCTATTAATTCGTCCAATTATTGATTCAATTATTTATTTATTCATTCATTCATTCATTCACTCACTGACTCACTCACTCACTCATTCACTAACTCACTAACTTACTCACTCACTCGCTTGCCGACTCACTCTGACTAAATTCAATCTCGTACATTATACTGATCATGTGATATATGTACTTGTTTTTGTCGACATTCTCATACCGGATGTCACGCGCGTGCCTCGCACATACGTATATATATAGAGCGACGACGCTTTCCCTACACCACCTACGTATAGCATATACATAGGAAAATCCAAGGTTCCCAT